>VZRJ01008575.1:55051-187908 GCA_013397565.1 Ptilonorhynchus violaceus | reverse complement strand
TTTTAGAATCGAAGTATTTTCTTACCAGAGGAATTTAAGCCTGTTGAATTCTGAATCAGACCTAAATTGCATCCCTTGTCAATCACTTTTAATCCGAGTGGCAGTTGGGGCAAGGAGACCTCACATGTTTTGGCAAGTCAGTGGTAAAATGACTTGGAAAACAGCAAGGCAAGCTGATACTGTGATTAAATAGCCAGCAAGGGACTCAGTTCCCATTCTTTGAGGGAACTTTCTCCAAAATGGGCCAGATCTCCTTTCCAGAAGATGATAAATACATTTCTGATGCAATAAATATTAAGACTTCCATTTGAAATGGGCTGGAATCCTCATCCCCGCTCATGACTGCAGAGTGCTCAGCTCTTCTGGAAACCAGATCATTTATTTTACAGCTTAAGTATGGATTTGGAGGCTCCTCTTTGTCATATTCTTGACATGGTGGTTGAAGTGAAATAATGAAGACACCCCATGAAAAAAGAAAGCAACCTAAATACATTAAGCAATTTTTTTAATATGTTATCAGTTAGGACATAAATATGGGTTGAAAAACATTTTGCAACACACAGGTTTTTTAAAGTTTTTGATTCAATTTGAAATGCTTCTCCGTGTCTTTAAATATTTCCACCCAGTTCTTTGAATCTGAGAGAACTTCTGAGACAAAGCCTGAGATTCATAAAATGTAATTCACAAGAAATTATTATTATAAGAGACAAAAAAATACTGATGAGCTGGTTTTCCTTATCTAGAGAGAACAAAATATGAAAAGGAAATAAATGCCTTTCTTGTGGAAAAGCAGGCCCTGGAAATTGCTCCTTGTGGGTAGATTCCTGCATCCACACCAGGCTCTGCAAAATCGCTTGGAGTCGGGGAGGGGGAAGGGAGGAGGGAAGATGGGCACGAGCACTTGGAAGGATCGGTGACCTAGAAAAGATTTTTAGAATTCCTTCGGTTCTCACGATCAGATAAAAGCAGGGACACAAAGCGAGCGACTCATCTCCTCTTGTTCCCTTCTAATAGTTTCCTAATGAAGTAATTACCACGTACTCATTTGGGAACACACCAGACGAGGAAATCAAGGGGAGGGGGAGAAGCTCGATTAGCTGATCCTGCCTCCCCGTGGATATATTCCCACTCACACCGTGCAGGGATCGCGCTAAAACTTTCCCCAAATCCTATTTTTTATACATTTAATGCATGAACTCATATACTTGTAATTACCCACTAATTAGTAGGATTAGCTGAGGACACACTGTAATTGTATCTGCTGTGTAAAGGGACATTTAAATTCCATAAGAGGAGGTAATTCCTTAATATCTGTTATTAGTCTAAATAATAGATCTAAAATAGATCTAACGGATGTAATAGAGCTAAAATCAGACAAGCTCCCAGGCACACAAATCTGAAATGGAAGCAGCAAATTCCTTGTCTTTTAACCACAGCTACAGCAAAATCCACCAGGAGCACATTCCTATGAGACCTACAGGAATAAGGTCTCAGGACTGGACTTTTATGAGTAAAAAACACCTTCAGGAATATGTAAACGAGTGCAGCTGAGAAACTTTTTGGAAATTATGAGCAAAATTTGGAGCAGAGAGGGAAAATCTAGCATTGATGCACTTGTACTTGATCATTATTTGGAGAGTTTTCAGAGCTGGGTTTTAATTTGGTTTAGGACAAGTTTCCTTTAGGGAAAGACAATTAATCTATGTGTAGTTTTAAAGGAAAAGACTGGAATTATGGTGCACCCAGCATGGAATGTGCCCAAAGCAGATAAACCCGATGGGCCAAGGATTCTTCCTCACAGCCGCACATGAAACTGGCCCACGGCAATTCCAGTGGGAATCCTGGTGTTTTGGCTTGCCAAGTATCAGGGATGTGTTTCCGCGTCTCCAAAGGGGGTGGATTTCTCTTTTGGAGAAAGCTTTAGAAACCAGGGGTGAAAAAATATGCTTGGTGACCACTAAATCAGAATTATATCCTTTGCCATCTGTTTTGGCTTTTATTTTGCAGAGGTGGAAATGGGAATCAGTGAAGGAAGAGGCTCAGTTTTTCTCTCAAAATATAAATGTTATTTCCATCCATCCATCCATCCATCCATCCATCCATCCATCCATCCATCAGTGAACCAGTAAAAATAATATGTAACAATGTAAATATTTATCCAGCCAGAAAAATCAGTCTTAACAACTGAGATCCTTAAATCTTTTTTATCTTTCCGAGCCGAATGAGGCAAAAAACCTAATTAAAGATGAAAAGTAAACCAACAACTTCAGTTCTCCAAAGCTGCAAACACAAGTCCATCTTAGCTAACAGAAGAATTTTATCATGACAGCTGCCCTGCCAACTTTTTATTAAGGCTTAAACTGCCTCCAAACAATTTTCTTCCCAGGAAAAAACCCACTCCCTTCGTGCGTGTACTGAGAAGAAAGCCCTTATTCTCAATTTTCCATCATCCATGCACATGGGCAAATTCTCCCTGGGCAACCAAGTGTGAAGCCAACACTTGTGGCTGAGCTGCACGTGAGAAGCGATCCCAAATATTATTATGGATGAGGAGAATGCGGCTCTGGTGGAGACGGTTGGTGGATTGTATCAAATCGAAGCTTCCCTTCTCCCTCCTTTTTCTCCCTTCTCTTTTCCACTCTCCCTCGAGTTCTCCTCCCAGAAGGGCCTGGCGTTGCCAGACTCAGGGTCCGGCGGGGCAAGGAGATGAATGTTGTGTTTTTAAAGTTAACAGAAGTTGGTTTCTCCGAGTTCACGGCGGTGTCACCGCGCGCGCCCGACTCCTACACGTTTGGAAACCTGATCTTACACCTTGCCTTTTATGAAGATGAAATCCTTGGCAGGTGATTATTTTGCTTTCTCACATCATATCAGACGGTTTAAGCACCAGTCTGCCTGCTAAGAGCCAGCTGTTGGGGAGTGGAAAAAAAAAGAAAGAAAGAACTCAGAAAACTCAGATGTTCAGAAATCCCACAGCGGCAAACTGCTGCTATCCCTGGGGTTTTCCTTAGGTTTCGTCGCAAAAAACCAGGGAATGCAGGTGGTTTAAAATGTTGGTGCCTGGATAGATATTAAATCAAGAAAATGTAGAAAGAAGCAGGAAGGCAAAATTTCTTTTCCTGGAAAATCAGGCTTTTAACTGTGCAGCAGTGATCCCATATTTATGACGGAGCCGATCTCCACCGTTACACCAAGTGTGGGGTGGAGTTTTCTTGCTCCCTTGGTGGACAAATCCTGGAGTGACAACTCTCTTCAGTCCTTCCAACCCCATTTTGAGCCCAGCTGGGATTATTTAGCAATACCAGCTCGGTCCTGGACATAGAGTGAAGTTTTATTTCCTTGGAGAGAGGAGCCTGTCTGGGTTCAGCACAAGGGAAGGGTTAACTGTAGTTCTGGAAGGCTCAGCACTGGGAGCATTTCCACATTGGAAACGCTGCCTTCCCATGTTTGTCTTTTCCAGAGGCCTTGTTCTGGTCCAGATGAGTCAGGAGATGGGCAGTTCTTTCTTCCAGAGAGAGGAGGTGAAGAGCAGGCCCCTGGCTGACCGAGCATCCTCACCCTCAGCTGCCACCAGCACAAGAGACCTCAAATAAATGTCCTTAATGCTGGCACTGCCACCCGGGGAGCACAGGAAAGAGCTGACAACGTGCTCACCCTGATCTTGATAACTGCTTAAAAATATCTTCACTTGTCCCGGACATTCCCACCTCGAAGGGGAGGGGAGCGATGAGAGACCCCTCAGTGAAACAGATGTGCTGTGAGAATTCCACACTGGGAGCAGTGGGACTAAGTGGGACGTGTCCCGTGGTGTGTAACTCATCAGCAATGGCTGCACAGGGTTTCCTTCTCTGTCTGATAAAAATAAAATTTTTCACTTGCCAAGACTATCAGAGCTACTGTTTGCTCTTCGCTAGGACCAAAGGAAACAGAGTTTCTTCCACTGTCAACAAAAGGAATATATTTATGTCTCAAACCTGCTTTTCCACGTGCACACACCCCCTCAGAACACTGATTTTAAATCATTCTGAAACAAATTCAGTGTCTCCGTGCTGGATGCTCATTTCCTTAGAAAAGCAACAACGGGACGATTTTCCCCCGGTGCATCTCCAGAATTTGGCCCAGCTCAGGCTGTTGAGCTGTTTTTCCTTCCTTTCCTCCCTCTACATGTAATTGCTTGCTTTCAGCTACTGTGAGCCTGACCCAAATCCCACTGTGGTCCGTGGAAAACCTCGTCTGGGCCAGGGTGGGCTGGGTTATAACCCAGCCTTGCGGTAAAGGGGAACTGGAGGAGGAATAATTTCGGGACAGCTGGACTATGTCTGGTACCAGGTCTCCTCATTGCTTGTCTTTATTAGCTCATTAAGCACTGAACACGAGGCTGCTGCTGTCTGACCAGAGCAAACCTCACAGGCACATTGTTTTCTCTAGGAAAACACATTGGGACACTCTATTAGGAAAATGAGCAGAAATCCCTGAGGTAACGGGATTTTGCCCATGTACGCTCTGTCCTCAGTGGATACAAGGAAAGCTTGATCCCTGTGAATGTTCTTCAGGGATTTAGCACATCTTGGGAGTGAAATTGGGGTTCTAAAGATGCGATAAAAATAAATATTTGGATAATAAAATAAGAGAAATTCAGGGACACTGCTACCAGATGTGCCGTGGCACCTGCGAGCATCTGGTGGACACATCCACCCCTGGGGTTTTGCCTGTTTGTTTGGTTTAGGCAGGGACAGAAATAGTTTATGCAGCTCTAAAAATTGCTTTGAAAGGTGCTGGGAAATGTTGATTATCAGCCCCGAAACACAGCCCTTTAAAAACTGGGATTGATGAATTCCTGCATCGACATAGTCCTATATGTGTGTGCCTGAGATAGGAGAATAAACCACTCAATTAAGGCTTTAAATATGGAAATTTTAATGTGGAAATTATGGTTTAATATGGAAATTATAGTTCTTGTGCAGACACTTTCAAGAAGTTCTTGGTTTTTTGCTGGTTCTGACATGCACTGGCTGGATTCAGGAGAGCCAGAATAAGATAAAAATTATAATTTCAGCCTTTAACTCTACAGTGTAGGACCAGCACCACTTGTCATAACAGGCAAAAAAAAAAGAAACAAAACATTTGTAGTTGAAGGCTTGCCAGCAAACACCAGGAAAATAAATTGCTTAATTTCCAAGACACGCTCAATATTTTCATTTGTGAGAAGAAACAAGGATTTCTTCTAAAAGTGAGTCCAGAAGAGCTGGGAATGCTGCACAGAGCAGTCCATTAGTAGGTGGCAGGCTCATTATTGTGTTAACAGACGGACAAATCAAGGCCTGCCTTGTTATTTTATTTTTGCAGCGTACTTTAAAAATACTCACACGCCCACTTAGTGCTTCCTCCTCGATAACACCAGCAGCAGGGGGGAGACGGTGTCACCTTCCATAAACAGGTACTGTTGACATGCAGCTTGTAAAATAGAATCATTTCAACAGGGTGAGAGCCAGCTCACAGAAAAGGTGCAGATAAGGCTGCCTTATCTGATGCTGTTATCCAAAAAATACGCCTGCCTATTTGAAGTCCCGCGTTTGTCTGATCCACACACACTTTGTTGAGCCAGGGCCAAGACCAACAGCGAGCCTAATTGGTTGTACAGAGCAGACAATGATGTTCAGGAAGATGAAAATCATATTGGCCCAACGAGATGTGCTTTGTGTTGAGAGGTTGTCGATTTTCTGCTCCAGCTCGGGCTGGAGTCACAAGAGTTGACCGCAGCCAGCGCTTAAACGAGATTTAATGAAGCTGTTTGGCTCAGGGCAAGGTAACCAGACACACACAGAGCGTGGAGGAGAGAGTGCTGCTAGGGCTCACTAGAGCCTTTCCAAAAAAACAGATTGTTTTTTCCTTAAAAACAGCGTGGAGATGATATAATTCCTGAATTTTTATGAGGTTTTTTTCCCAGGGGTCTGGAGATGGTTTCGTGCGTAACGAACACGAACTCGGGGAGAGGAAAAATGCAGAATGCTGAAAAAGCCACCAAACCAGAGAGCCATTAGGAGAAAAAAATTGTGGGGAGGGTTAATGCTTGGAAAAAGAGAGGGGAAAAGTGGTGGCATCCCAGATTTCCAAACCTCATGAAATGTATCTTATTCATGCAGCCGGTTCTGGGGTTGGCCATATTTCACCACACCAGAGTCGTGCCCGGGGGTGCCATTTCACCTTCAGAAAACACCTTTAAAAATGCACCCTGCACTCTTCGCTGAGTTCCCAACCAGTGTAGGACTGGGTGCTTCTTAGCCTGACCTTCCTTAATTTTCCCCACTTCTCATCCATCCCCTCCATTGCTAAATCCCCCTGAAAATTCCACTGCACTCATCGGTGAGAGAATAAAGGTTCTGTCTGCCAAGGCAACCCTTGGCAGACAGCAACATGTCTCATGTATTTACTAGGTGAAATATCTGGATTATTGTCCCAGCATTCAGCAGAGTTATCCGCTCGTGGATCAGCACTGGTTGTACACAGGGATTGGGATTTAACAGGATAAATGTCTCGTAAATGGGAATGGGAACAGCATGACAACAACTAGACCTTAAATCAAGGAGAGCTCTGCTAAAAAGCAGCACGTACCCAGGGCTGTTTGTATCTGTGAGCATTCCATCTTGCATGGATTTGCATCCCTGAAATTTCACCCTCTAAAATTAGTCTTAACCACCAAAAATTGGCCTGGCTCAGGCTCCCAGTGTGGTTGAACCAGCAGCTTCCAGCCCTGAGCCTAGAAATTTGCCAAGGCTCTCTCGAAATTTGGACACCGTTCATTAAAAAGTCAACCCAGTTTAGCTTGAAAGGTTCCATCTTACAAATGAATATAAACTAAAAAAAATGCTTTGTCCCAGGCTTCCCAAACTTGGTTATCCAGATCGAAGTCTGCTTCTTCTCTTATTTTCTTTTCTTATTTTTCATTCCCTTCTTCCCCCCTCCATTTTTTTTTTTTTTTTAAATCAGCGATTTTTGTCGGTGAAATTCATTGCTTTGGGCTCGGCTTTTTCGAACCACACACATTTCGAAGAGTCACTTGCCAAGAAACATCTGTAAAAGTATTTCTGGATGTTTGGAATTTCCTAGCAGTAGTAGGGAAGTTTGGTTTGTTTGAATCTTTCACTCAGCAGGAGGAAAATTGAGCTCAACATGTTTATGAGTATAAAAGCCATCTGTTTGATAGGGATCCTGGAAGAAGACTGAAGGTCTGACTCGGAGATGATGAAGTGAAGAAGAAAGGTTTCTGTTTCCTGTTGCTGAGAATTAATTATGCTGTTAATAGTGTGTTAGAAGAAGTAGGAGTGCTTTAAGTTATTACTTAAGCCCAAAGAAATAAATATGACTTTAATGAAAAGCTTTCCTGAAGAAAAATCCACCATAATTTTTACAGAGCTGGTCACATACCCAAAAACATTTATATGCTGGGATGCTTCTCCTTAAATGTGCCTGGCAAGGTTTTTTCTCCCCCTTTTCCATTTCTTTGTGGATAAAATATTGATATTTTTGAGAGAAGTCACCACCTGATGTGTCAGACCATCCCCTACAGCCGTGGATTTAAGTTGTCACATAAAAACATTTGATGTCACCTTGTTCTTTGGTAATTTCTTTTAATTGTTGATGTTTTGTGGCTTCCCTGGGATGCCCAGAGGAAGGAGCGCTGTGAAATGGGATTCACCCCGTTGGTGGGAGTGGGGGGTGGGAAAGAGAAATGGGAGATCCCTCACCAGAATTGATAAAATAGTTCAACAAAGATACCCCACATCCAGATCATGGGTGAGAGCTGGGCTGCTCGGAGCCACTTTTTGGAGGAACCAAACCCCCTCTGCTTTTTGTAGCTGGAAGAAAAGGAGAGGACGAGGTAATTTTGCCACTGGAGCTGGTTTTTTTTTATGTGTGCTGTGAATAGACTCAGTACCCCCTCTCTAAAACATTATATCAGGTCAAAACCTATTTACTACGTGATGACTTTCTGGTGCTTTAGAGTAAAACAACTTATCTGCCACAAATAAGTGATTAGAAGTTATCATGAAATGAAATTATTATGGACAAAACATGACATTAGGTGGTTAAACGACATTGTGTAACTTTTAATTCATCAGTACTTGTTTATTAGCAAAGGTTTCTGTAGGTGTTAAGGAAGCAGATGCTCAAAACCAACTGGTTCTGAATATTGAGAGAGAATTGAGAATTCAAAAAATACAATTTTGGCTGCAACTGGTGATTTTAGGGTTTGGTTGGGGGTTTGTATTTTTTTTGTCTACGGACATGGGTTGGTGGTGGACTTGGTAGTGTTGGGTCAATGGTTGGACTCGATGGTCTTAAAGTTCTTTTCCAACCTAAATGATTCTATGAATCTCTATCTGAAGCTTTGAAATCCATCAGGGAAACACAGGCTGAGGCAGCCACTATATAGGAATGGAAAATATCCATATTCACAGGATATCTGCAAACAGCCCACTGAGGAGCGGGGGACCTGCAGGAGGAAGACATCCCAACGCCCCTGCACAGCACAGAAACTTCCTGCCCTTTCACCCTCTCCCCTCTTATTCCCAGCCTGGGCTCCCTCCAGCTGCAGGCTCCCTCTTTTAAAATTCCAATTCTCTTGGCACAAAGCTGAATATATACCGGGGCCGAAGGCGGGTGGCTCTGCCGGGCTCCGGCACACACCGGCTTTGTCCCTGCTGGCACGGGGACAGATCTGGGGGATTTTGGAGGGCTGCCAGCGGGGCAAGATGCCACCAATATTTTCTTTAGTGCCTTGTAAAGCCCAGGTGAGTCCTGACACCGTCCGTGTGGACACTCAGCGCTTTATGCACGAGCTGTTCGGAGCGTGCGGAGCCTCCTGTCATGGCCAGAAGGATTTGGGTGTACGAAGGAAAATACAGCTGAGCTAACAGAGCTTTGAAAAGAAGCTGACTTGGGTGCCTGATAGCCCCTGAGTAAGGCTTGCTTGTCAACATTGCCAGCCGAAATCTCTGAAATCTGGGCCTTCAACCTGAATATCCGAGGAGAGCCAAAATAACACATTATGAGCGTTAATGCAGTTGAAAGCAAAACCGCATGTTTTCCAAAGGGTTTAAAAGCTCATTTGAAGTAGGGCAAAGGGTCAGGAAAGAAGGAGTCCCATTTATGGAGCCCTGGCAAGTGTTTCCAAATGAAGAAGCCCCACTTAGAGCATGTACACTTCATTATATCACTGCTGCCCCTGTCGCCGGCAGGAAAAGGGGAGATGCTCGCCCTCGCTCAGGCCTGCAAACTCCAAACGTTTCCCGACTTCCCCCTGAAAAAAAGGGAAAGAAACGGTTCTTTGTTAAGAGTGAGTGGAAAGAGCATAAACCCCAAATGGTTTTTTTTTAATTTTTAAAGGGGGTTTTTATGCTGAGGCAATAGGAAAAAAAAAAAAACTGGGCATGTTTTATGGTGCTGAGGGCGAGGCTGAGTTACTGCTGGGTGTCCTGGTGTGCTGGGCAGGGGCGGCTCAGCACCTCCCGTGGCAGGACATGAGAGGCTTGATGAGCCAGGATGGGGCTGTGTGGTGGGGAGTGGGATATGGGAATCAGTCCTGCTCCTGGCTGCCTCCAGCCCTTTATCCCTGTCCCAGATTTCTGATCATGCTTTTGCCTCTCTGCACTTTTTTATTTTCCACATCTACATTTCCCAAGAAGTGACGTCTCTTGTCATCACTCTGAAACCTGTCCCTGGCCCTGCTCTGGCCACCCAAATCCCCTTCCTGACTCCCTGCTCCCCACACCACCCAAGGCACTGATCCTCTTTGTGCTGCCCCAGTTCAGCTGATCAGGGAATGAGGGACAGGCAGGATGCTCCATGTCCTACACCCTGTACAACTTAACACCACCAGAGAGGACCAGGATGCCTGGAGGAAAATTCTTTGGGTCTGGAGAGGCTCCATGAACCTGTAAAGATGTGATGGAGAGAAGCTGTCAAGCTACCTGCCTCACAGGACCACTGCAGGGTTCCTGCCAGCACACCTGGCTTGTAAAAACACGGCAGGAACACCAGGATTTTGCCCCTCAGGGACTGATTTCCAGTAAGTGCAGCCTTTGGTGTGAATTTCTTGGTCCCATTTTAAAGAGCTGCAAAATTTTCTTAGTGCCGGATCCTGCTCGGAGTGAATCCTGCCCAGGTCACTGTCCCAGGCTTACAAAACCCATGGAGCATTAAAGGAGAAATACTCGTAGCAGGTTTGTCTGCTTTTTCTCCGGGGATTTTTTTGAGGGAAAAAAAGGTGTTTCTGTTAAAAAGAAACACATCCCCGGTCCCTCAGGCTTGAGCTGAGAGCAAAGGGAACATTTTTGTCTGAGGTTCCAGTTAAATCACTGGCAGGACATCACTGCTTTTCCAGCACTTGAACTCGGATCCAACACAAATCCATAAAAAGCTGTTAAGTTGTGATGAAGGGGAGCCACGGTGGTAATGAGTTTACTCCAGCCCTTTAGGGCGAGCTCCAGACTCCTGCAGGGTGAGGACTCTGCTGCTCCAGGAGGGCAGACAGGTATTGCTGCAATGTCCTGTCCCTCGTGGACCTTCACCCCGCTGTGTCCCTGCCAGGAACCCTGGAGTAGAACATGAGTAGATCAAGAGCGAGTTAAGGTGTTGATCTCTCTCTCCATTACAACTTCCAGCTCTGGCAGAGCCTGGAAAGGGCCCTTGGCTGGAGCAGAGCTTGGGCTGGTGGTTTTATGGGGATGAATAGCCTGAAAAGGTGAGAGAACTGGAGGGACAGAGCGTGTTGTGGATCAAAGCTCCCTGGGGAGTGTCTGCAGAGCTTTAGGTGTGTCCTTCACATTAAACAAGTTTTCATTTCCCTTCAACACAGGCATGGGGAAGAAGAGAAGAGAGATGAGCCCAAATAACCTTAAATTGAACAGTTTAAAGAAAGTCAAAAGTTGTCAGATACATGAGAAAAACCACAGTGATCAGCAGCTGCAGAGCATCCCAAAAACCTGCCTATGAGGAAAAGAGGGAGACAGGATCCAAGTGTAGGAAGACCCCTTTCCTTTGGGGCTGTGAGTGGTATAAGACCTTTGGAAACCACAAAGACTCCTGGTAGTGCAAATGATGGGAGACTTTGGGCCGGGGGAGGGGAGATGATATTCCCTGAACCTCATGGAGAACCTCAGGCTCCTAATCCAGCCTCCCTCCTCTGGGCACTTCATGGAAACTGGAGTTTCTGCCATCTGATACCCTCCATTCTGCCAAATCAATCCCAACACAGGGATTGATCTAAATCCCAGTGTGGGATTGATTTCATCCCAGCATGGCACTGATTTAAATTGTTGTTCTAATACAGAAATGGCTCTGAATTTGGGGACACTTGGGGATTTATGGCTTCAGAAAGAATAAAGCAGCAGGATAACTCACAGGCTGCATCCTGTAGAATAATCCAGGGGAACGGCTGAGGTGTTCCAGATTTATTTATGCCATAAGGGGAGAACTGGCAGATTTTGTGGATACTGGGATTGATAAGAGTGACAATGAAAGCTGGAGGCATTCGGGGATGTGCTGGCTTCTCCCTGGCAGTGGATGCACCTTTTCTGCAAGGCAGAGGCTCTTGGCTTCTTGTAGCAGCAAAATCTTTTTCTGTGTCAATATTTCTCCCTTCCCTTTGCAATCAGAATGATTTGAGGGCCTTTGCATAGGAGAGTCTAAATTAAATATTGACTAAGAGGTTTCATGTGAGCTGGAGTGTTTTGAAAAAAATCTGAATGAATCCCACAGGGTGACTTTAGGGCTCCAAAAAAGAATAAAGGATGTATGAGTTAGAGGCATAGGAAAAGTCTCAAATGGCAGATGAGTCAGCAAAAACCAGAGAGCCAGAAGATGCAGGAATAATATTGGGGATATTAAGAAACTGGAAGTGGAGATAATTTTCCTGTACTAAAGTAAGGAAAGAAAGTTTATCTAATATTCCCCAAATTACTCTTCTCCAAATATTTGTTGGTTGATTTGCTTTTCCCTTCCAAAGCCTCAACAGCCTGATTTTATTTTCCTGGCTGCTTGGAGAACCAGGAACACCAGAAATCTGGATTGCAACATGAAATCCTGCTTGCTGGCTGGAAAACCTATACCTGGTGTTGAAGGGATACAAGCATCAATTTTTATTAGAGCTTTATTTGCTACTTTCAAGCAATGAAAAAAGTCTGCTACAAAGTGAAAACACATGTCCCATAAACAATATTGATGTGCACAGATAATGCTGAATATCCCCTGGGTACCGAGGGGATGGAAAGAGTCAGAAAGTCATTAGTAGGGAAGGACGAAATAATTATAAAACATGTTGCTTTAGACAAATTGTAGCCGAGACTTTTCAGTTCAATTTTGCCGGTCTGAATTTCAATTTATCCTTCTGTAACTCACTAATGATGGACTGCAAGTCTAAAGGAGGGGAACTGGAATATGTAAAATCATATATATATAAT
The DNA here is from genome assembly GCA_013397565.1 of Ptilonorhynchus violaceus. Classification (NCBI taxonomy): domain Eukaryota; kingdom Metazoa; phylum Chordata; class Aves; order Passeriformes; family Ptilonorhynchidae; genus Ptilonorhynchus; species Ptilonorhynchus violaceus. The sequence goes on along the minus strand of VZRJ01008575.1, from coordinate 175,447 downwards.
TTATATATTGTTTATTTGTGTGACTATATTAGGAAAGTGCAATATGTTAAATTCAGTAAATATTTACTGCTCTTTCCAGTAGTGAGCACAGAGAACTGATGCAAATGTATATTAATTATATCTCCACAACCTTAGCTTTGTTTTCTTCTCCCCCCACAACATTAAACATGGGAAAACAACATTTGAAAAGTTGTGGTTGTAAAATTAGAGAGCAGCAGACTTTTCTTCTGATTAAGAGTGACCATATTTTAGTACAAACTCTTTTAAAAAAAAAAGAGAAAAGAAGTTTTGGTCATTTCTGCACCTCACCACAGAGAAAATCAACAATGCCAAGGGTTTGGTGTGGTTTTGATTAACTCTTCCTGCTCATTCTTCTTGTTAAAGTTCATTTGGAGGTTTGACTGATCCTCCTTTTGCTCTGTTTTGGTCCTGCCTCGGTACTGGGGTGGTTTGGGAAGCCTTTTCTCCGTTGCTGATGGAGTGGTGGGACCTTGCCCGGGGTGGGTGTAGCTGGGCTGGGCTGGAGATGAGGGCTTGTGTCTTATCCAGGGCTGGGACAGAGGCACAAACTCTCATCCCACGGCTTTGGAGCTGCCACAGCATCCCAGGGAAGCCAGGGGTGTAGCAGTGCCACATCTGAAAAGTGGAGCACAGGGTGAAAATATATCATAAACATCTATTCTTATCAGCTGAAGCAAAATGCTCTAAAAGTTTTCTTCCCCCTCCTTTCTGACAAACTGTCTCGATAATCCCCAGGAGCAGCAGAAATGAAGGGAGAAATGGAAGAAAAGTTTCTGGATGAAAAAAACTTTCAAGGTGCAGAAGCAAATTTATATAAGATTTCCACTTCCTTTTAGGTTAAAACACTTCTAAACCAAGGCTGTCCTGTCAGTACTGGGTCCAAACTCAAGTCATTCCGGGCTTGTCTAATTAAAAAAAAATTCTCCAGGGTTGGTGTCGAGGGACCATTCCAAAGTCTAAGGACAGAGCCTATCCCTTCATCAGAAAACAAAGAGAAACCCTGAATATGTATGAAGACGGTCAGGAGCTTTCCCAAGCTCCCACTCCTCTCTTTGGGAATCCAAAAAGTATCATTTTAAATCCGCTGGTGCATTTGTGAGACACAAGCAGCCATTGTCCCCGGGACCCACGGCATTAATCACCTCTGGATTTCCCTTTCCTCTCCCCAAAGAGGGGATTTTCTTGTTTTTTAATGTCAATAAATAGTTCTGTCTGAGATTAGACTGTCAGGGACATAATGCCAGGGGAAAAAAGCTGGAATGCCCCAAGCTGGAGGACCCTGAGCTGTTTGCAGAGTGGGCACTGGGTGCAGGTCCCTGCTGATGGTCCCACAGGCTGGGATATCCAAACTCCTCTGCGTTAAAAGAAGCCAGATCACCTCCCAACCCAAATATTGAAGTAGGTCTTGGATATTTTTTTTCCACCCCCTTTTTCACCTCACATTTGTGCTGCTCCAGCCCTGGCTGTGTCACTGGTCTCTTTGTCCCCATGTCCTGCAGAAGTGGTGAATATCTCAAGCTGTTTGTGCTCAGATTTTTGGGCTGCTTTACCTGTGACATGAATTCAACCTCTCACCAACAAACAAACTTCTGGCCATGAGTGCTTGGGTGTCTTTTGGACACATCCTCCCAGCAACAATTTTTTCCCTTGGTGTGTTTTGGCTGTGTCTCTGTGGGAATAAATGTTTTTTCCTTGTTTATATTTTTTTTCATTAGGTGGTAAATTCCATTTTCCAGCATGGCAGATTGGTGACCCTGCAGGGATTTTTATCAGGATGTTGAACATCCAGAGAGTTTCAGTCTAATCCTGCTCCTGCCCAACTCAATGCTGCCTATTTTATTCAAAACCAGAAGGAAGACAAAAAGAAAGTGAAAATGTGTTCGAACTTCTCAGAAATGACAGATCAGCTCAAAATTTGACTTTTTTTTTTTAAAAAAAAGAGAGGAAAGGGAAAGTTTTTCTGATTACCAGAATTTAACTGGTGTTTTCTGAATTGTTAAGGATATCCAACCTGAAGCAATCTTCTTTCAGCTCCTTCATTTTTTCTGAGACATGAAGAGAAACAGACCTCTTTAATTATGACAGCCTTGTGACGGGACAAGGTTTCCATGCTACTGTATTTTAATATCTTTCTCAACAATGACATCTTCTCCTCATTAAAGGTGGGTCAGGGAGTGAATCTAATAACACATTCCTGGAAACACAAGGAGCTGAAACATGCCCTTGGCTTTTCAGGAAGCAGAGGTCTTTGAGAAACGCCACAGAAATGAGATTCTATTTTTCCAAGGCATCAATTTTATTTTTTTTTTTCCCCAAGCAACCCAAAATGTGCATAATCACATTATAGGCAATCAGGGTGCTATTCAGCTCCTATATCAAACAGGCACATCATTAGCACGGCAGGCTAATTGCTGGAGCTTTCCTTGACCTGCCACTCCAGCATCGAGGCTCTGGGTGGCCAAACGATTTTCATAATTTTGCCTGTGCTCCGCCGGTCCCGAGGAAATCAAGGCCTGTGATTGCTGTGGCAATTTTCCTTTCAGGACAGATTGCTCGAGTTGACATTTTAAGTACAGTATCTTGGAACTGCCGGGCAGGGGAACCTTTCAAAGGCACCGCGGCCGCGGCTCTGCCCAGCTCAAACGCCCTTCTGTGTCTGGAGGAGACTTCTCTTGGTGAGAACACAGCAGCACATCATGAGAATCGAGTTGCCACCGAGATAAGGTCATGTTATGGAGAAATACGAGCTCCTTAACCTCTGATCCTTCCCCCCACTTCCAATTCCGTAACCCCGCGCCGCGCGTAGTTCACAGCGAAGCCGGGAGAAACGCCTGGATTCCTCTTGGAATCCCCATCAAGAACAGGATTTGTTTTGATCTCAAACTTTTTGACAATACACCTTGTGCTGTTTTACAGGTTTCTGACCGATTTCCACAAAAAAACATTACTTCCAACTCCTCAGACCCGATGATGACACAATGATCTAAAATATCTGCCATCCTTAAACCATGCTCGGAGGAGAATTTAACTCCTGACTGAATCGACAGCCAACCAAGGCAGCTCTTGGCACTGAAGCAAAAGTTTGGGATGAGATCTCGTGAAATTACTGCACCCTGAAAGCCCAGGGAATGGAGCAGAAGTCCATAACAACTTGAATTAATCGCAGTTGTTTTTTGACCAGAACTTCAGCACAAAACCCCAAATCCACCAAAAGTCAGCGGAGGAGGTTGTGATCAGTGCAACGTCTCTTGGTGTAAATTGATTTGAACTGATACTGGATCCAGAATTTCTGTTTTCCCTGTATGTAGGAGGGTGGAAGAAATGAGCCAGAGCCACCTCTGCTCTCTGCAATAGCTGTGGAAAGGCAGGAAAACCCCTCCAGTGGGATGATGTCAGGAAGGGGATTGGCAGAAGGAGCAGCCCCGTTGAGATGTCTCCCACTTGTCCCCAAATTGCTCTCTATTTCTGAAGCTCCGAGTTTGCTCCTCTCTCTCCAATGGCTCTGCAAGGAGAAATAGGAAAACAAGGAATGTGAACTGAAAACTTATCTAACAGATACTTGGCTTTCAAACTGCCCTGGACAGCACTGTCAGCTGTTCACCCTCTTCCCAGCTCTCCTCCCCCGAGCTCTGAAATTTTCCAGGAAAATAGGACATTTTGGATCGGCACTAAAAAATCTGCAGCTGGAGATAAATCTGTACAATGTACACAAATCAATTTGCACTTTTTTTTAGTTGTTAAATTTCATTAGCAGAAGAATAATTCTAATAACTCATAATGTCTCTTTCCTTCCCTACGAACAATTAGTTTGGAAAAGGCACTATACAGACTAATTTTTCAAACTGATAACGTAGAAGGAGGAAAATTACTCTCCTGAAAACTTTGTGTGAGTTGATGGTTATGGAAAGATTGTTTCAGTTTAAAGCTGTATGACGAGGTCATAAAGAAACGCTTATGGCATGGGATTGAACCTGAAAATTTGTATTATAATGTTATTTCACAGCAATATTTTGCAATTCCTGATTGGATTCTTTGTGTTTCACCAGTTTACTTATAACTGCTTGAACTGGGGAAAAAAACGTTTCTAGGAACTTTCCATGAGGGTCTCCAATAAAGTTTACTAAACTCAGGCTGTTATTTATGCTTTCAATTTCACCAACTGTTTGAAAATATCTGTTGAACAACGAATGACCTGTGGTATTCCTTGAAGCAGGAATTGTGTGTGCACACCTGGAGCCACTGCTCATGGGAACATCCCTGGTGCAGGTGGAGGCAGTGAGCCATGGAATCCCCAGGTTCGGTGCTGCACGGAGCATTCCAGGCTGCTCTTTTCCCAATCCAACAGGAGTATACATTTCAGATTTGAGCCCAGCTGGTTCAAATGAGCCGTGGCACTATCACATGTTGGGTCTCTCATCCCACGAGGGGCTCGGGTTGCGCGGAGCGAGGACGGTTTATCCTCGGGTCTAACAGGATAATCTTCGAGCTCAAGCTATAAAGTCTTGCAGCTCTGGATCCAGAGGTACCAGAGGTCTCCAGCTCTCAACTGGAGCTCTCATTCTGCAGAGGGATATAAACCCAAGCACGTGTCTGCTGTGCCTTGGCAAGGGGAAGGCTCTCTCTTCTCCAGGCGACTCGTGAGTCTGCTGCTCTCGCCACTATCTTAGGCAGTCACTGCTCCGTAGGAAGAATGGATTTAATTATATCGCAGTTTCCAGTTTTATTAATGCTCAAACAATACGAGCATTAAAGTGAAATTATATGCCAAGTACTGCAGAGGCCACTGAAACGCTTCCTGTTATTGTGTTGCAATGGAGATCGCAGGAACGCGGAGCTGTTCCAGGCGGCTGCAGCAGAAAACGGCTCCGAGCCTCTCCAAGAGCCACAGAGCTCCCAGGACCATCCTGACAATGGAGTTTCTAGGAATTAATGTCTGAGGTGGCAAAGAATCTGCCTAGGAGGGCTGGGCATGGCTCAGGCGCTTCCTGGCTTTCTGGGAGCCTTCCCAATGAAAAGCAGACCTCCTGTGGCGGGGCTGGGAGCTGCCTTGGAGGAAGGGCTGAGACTTTCCCAAGCCGCACGGAAATGGCCAAGCTCGTGAGCTGAAGTTAGGGACAACTACAGGGCAGAGAAAAGCCACTGCTGGTGAGACAGCTCAGCTGGGTGGCAAATTTCTGGTGGGAATTGGCCTTTGGGCCCATCTTCCCAGAGGGACCGTGGTCCTGACACAACATTATCCAAGAGGAGGATGACATCCAGCAGTGGCTGTGATTCCCAGCAGTGGAGGGGAAACCTGCCATCCCTGTGACATGCCTGTGAATTTTTATACCAGCTCACAGAATCACAGGATCATTGAATTAAGGTTGGAAAAGACCTCCAAGACTGACAAGTCCAACTTTTGAACAAAAACCACCACGCCCAGTAAATTATATCACAAAGTGCCACATCTGCTTGTTGTTTGAACACTTCCAGGGGTGGTGACTGCACCACTTCCATGGAGAGCCTGTTCCAGTGTTTGACCACTCTTTTAATAAAGAAATGTTTCTTAATATGCAACTTGAACTTCCCCTGGTGCAACTTGAGGCCGTTTCCCCTTGTCCTATCACAGCTTTCCTGGGAGAAGAGGCCACCACCTCACCATAATTATTTTTACTCCATCTAAAAGGAGCAAATTAAGTTGTAGCTGTTTCAAATCTGCTGGCTGAGTTCCTGCCCTGCTGGAGGATGGTTCCCTTCCAGCCTAGGTGTGCAATCCCTCTGGGATCCTCACCACCAAACCAGCTCCAAAGTAGGGGTTGTGCTAATGTGCTAATGAACTTCCCCCATTTAAATGACAAAACTCCACGAGGATGGGATTTCCTGCTGTGGGATTTAACCAGATTCACACTCAAAACCTCTGACAGAGAAATGCAGCTCTTCTCTATTTTATTTCCATTCTTCTACTGGCCTTCAATGTTAACTTCATCTCTGCCTCCTATCTGACCTTTTTTCATCCATGCACCTTTCCTGCAGTAAAAATGAAAAATTCCATAGTTTCAGCTCAATATATTGTTCTGGAATGAGTTCAGGGAGACATCCATGGAGATTGTTTCCTGCCATGGCCAGCAAGTGGTTTCTCTGTGCAAGTTCTCGTGATACTTTTCCAAGGGATTTAAAATCAGTTAGGATAAATTACAACCCTTTGAATACAGCACTGGAATACAAGTGAAAATTGCAGTGTTCTCGTCTATTTACATGGAGACTCTTGATAAATAATGAGTCAGTGGTTGCTCTGGACCAGGAATTGCCTGGATAACCCACAACACCTTTGTTTTCTTTTTTGGGTTTGCTGTCACTACCTTAGCTGAGAGTGGCTAGGAATAGCTTAAACCATAATTTCATAGAATCATGGAATGATTTGTGTTGGAAGAGACCTTAAATTTCATCCCATTCCACCCCTGCCATGGGCAGGGACACCTTCCACTATCCCAGGTTGCTCCAAGTCCCGTCCAACCTGGCCTTGGACACTACCAGGGATTGGGCAGCCACAGCTTCTCTGGGCAACCTGTGCCAGGGCCTCCCCACCCTCCCAGGGAAGGATTCCTTCCCAATATCCCATCTAAATCTACCTTCCTTCAGCTATCACAGGCTGAAGTTTCCAGTGATAAAGTGGGCACTTTGAAAGAAAAGCAAACAAATTTAAAACTTGACCAATCCATTCATTGTACGATGGTTAATCCTTGGCCAAGTGATAACTGCTGTAGGTGAATTTGCTTCACAGGACAAAACAAAAAGCAGGCTCAGGTTATATGTTTTTTATAACGTGCTCTATTTATAAGATGCCTTGGAATAGCTGGGGGAAAAAGACACCTGAGACATCCCAGGGTCTTTGGACACTTTCAGAACATCAGGAATCTACATTTCATCACCCCTGGGAGGTGGCAGATTTTTTAGTGCAATTGGGAAACTTGGTAACTGAATGTTTAAATTTGTTTTCTCTGTAATAAATATTGTTTAATTGTAAGAAAAGCAATTTAATTGCCTGCACACAAAAGTGCATCTCCCTTTTGCCATTTCCCTTCTCGCACTGAAGCACCACGGAAACGCTGTCTGTGGACAAAAGGTGAAGAATTAAGAGCTCAGGCACTGAAAATGGGGAAATTTCTCCTGATGCTGGACTTTTGCAAGTTGTGAACAGTACAGGAATTAACTTTGCAAAATACTTTGTGTTTTTAAAGGAGTTAGGCCATATCTCTTCAGCTGGATATAAAGGACATAGAAATAATTAATTTCTCAAAATTCTGTTTCCTTCCAGATGAACACTCACTGGGATTTCGTGGTCGGTTCTGCACATCAGGAGAGGAAGAACGGGAAGGAAAATCAACTGTGGACAAAACTGGCAGCAAATTCGGAGGGAGCCGTGCGCATGGGCGGGAGAAATCCCACGTAAGGAAAAGGGGCAGAATTGTGAGAGGGAGACAGGCTGCACACAGTAGTCCCAGTGTTTGCACTGGTTAAACCCCTTTTATCTCACATTCATAAACACAGGCTCTCTATATGATATAAACCACATTTAGCTGTCATTGAAAGGCTGTGATTTATGGAACAGGGCTGTCCCTAAGAGGGTAACAACACTTGGTGCTTATTTTGGCAGGTGCACTCATTCAAACTGCTGAGCAGCTCAAAGAACAGCTAATGCTAATGACAAAAGGTTAATGATTTTCGTTTCTTTCCCTTTCTTTTTTTTTTTTTAATATTGGAAATATTTGTTCAGTTTAGGCACCGCTTCATATGTGACCCCAGCTCCAGCCAAGCAGATGTCAGCTCACTTTGCATTTGGCAAAGGCAGCATTCGAAGAAAATATTATTTTAGTTTCAAACACAACTAAATAGCCATCAGCATTGCTGGGCTAATAAAGAGACATCCAGAGACCCTCATGTTTGCGTTTAACAGGCGAGAAATGATGATCTATTTCCCTGGTAAATCAGAATTGACACATCCAACAGAAAAATCAGCATTAATTTTTTCACTTGTCCATTTATCTGTCAGTTCTGGGTGACATTTTGCAATTTTTACAGCTCTTGTTACCTGAAGCTGCTTCTGGCTTAACAGATTTATCTGTAACATCTGAAATGAGCCCATGCTCTCTGCTCCTTGTGAACTCTCCAAGTTATCCCATTATCCATTTGATAGGTGTTTGTGGTCATGCTCAGCAAGATGGAAACTCATACAGGCAAATCTCGAACCTGCTTTCAGCACACATCAAGCCCCAGGACACAAAAGATTGGCGGGGACACCTTCCACCATCCCAGGTTGCTCCAAACCCCATCCAGCCTGGCCTTGGACACTTCCAGGGATGGGGAAAGAGGAAGCCCCTCTCCTGGACAATGTATCAATCATTAATTAAACCCCATGCCCAGGCAGTTTCCTTGGGGTCTTGATCATCTCTCACTTTCTGCCTTATCTTGATGATGATGAGCATCAAACTGTTCTGCACTGGGAGCAGATAAATGTTAAGAGAAAATCCTGGGTGCTCTGCACTGGGAAAATTAAAAGAAAAGGACTTTTAAACCCTTTTGAGAGCTTCAGAGGACAGATCCTCCAAGATGTGGTGCTTTGCTGTCACTGTCAGCACAAGAGTGCCCAGAGCAGTCCCCTACTCGAGCACAACAAGGCCACTCAGCTCATGTGCAACGCTATCAAAAGCAGCACAAAAGTCCAACAATAACAACGAAGCAGCAAAGCTCTGGCCAGCAGTGGAAAGTAGGTCACTCTGAATGCATCCAAGAGCCGTATCTCCACAAGGAACTGGGCAGGAGCCAGGAGGACATTTGTCAAATTAATCATGGACGGTCAGGTGCCTGTCCCCTCCCTGTCCTCTCCTCATTAACCTTTGGCGCCAAGGCAGGTTCGAGGCAGACTCCTAATAAGTGTGATTTTTCCTACATAGTCCAACTTTATTATTGTTATTATTATTATTATTTTCTGAGCCACAGTGTTGCTCACAGCACGAGCCATGTTCCCGTGGATCAGCCAAGGGATCTCGGATACAGGGAGGGGAACTGGTCCCACCACTGATCCTGGCTCCTGCTGCAGCCTGACACGTGCAGAACTGCTGAAGGTCCAGCTGTGGTCCCAGCTGGATCTGCTGAGGACCAGCAGAGCATCAGGGTGGTTGTTCACATCACCAACCAAACCTGGATTAAAGCTGGGAAGCCGTACAAGCAATTCCAACAGTTTGGTAAGTGGCTCATACTGAATCCTCCACTGGAAAAATGGGGTTAGATTATCCCATTTTAATGCTCTCTGAGTAGGGCTGTGTCTAAAGTGGTCACATCAGGAAAAGCAGAAGTGAACAAAAAGCCCCTGAGGTTTAATGAGTTGTTGCTCAGAAAGCTCGAGTCCATCAGCTATTTGCTAGGAAGGAAAGAAGGAAACCTGGAAAGCATTAGGAACAGAAGGACCACCAGACATGAAAAATGATGTTTTTAATGCTGAAGTTATCAGCAGAAGAGGTTCTCAAAGTTTACAAGCAGAGTTTTAGCAGTAACACCACAGCAGGACTTGACAGGTAAAATGTGTGCAAATTTAACATATTTTTTTTCTCCACCATTGGTCAATATTTCCCTGCCACCAAAGTCAAGAGTTATTTTGGCTTGACACCAATTTTTTTCTGAAGGGCTCCTCTCTGCAAAAGATGAGTAAATGGTAAAATATGTGAGAGGGTGACTAAAGCATTGGATAAAAAAATAGATTTTGGGCAGGGGGTGAAATATCTGGTAATGCCTGAGAGTGTGGCTGCCTAGGAAAGAAAAAGACAGGTTGACCATTTTAGTCAAGAGCAAAGAGAAGGATGGAAACCTGGATGTTGGAAGTGAGGCTTGGTCCAGGAATCCAAACCCATAAAACACATTAGTTCTGGGGTGAAAGTAGTAAAGAGTCTAGGCCAGGTTAGCCAAATATCTGTGGCTTCAATAGAAGCCTTTAGGAAAATATGCAACCACTAAACCATTTTTGCTTAGTGTCCTCCAAATACAAAATATTCCTTTTGCTGTTTAAGGCTGGTTTTTTCCCTCCTGCCCCTCCTGACCTGCCTCACGGGGCTGAGTCAGGAGCAAAATTGGGAGTAATGAAAAATCACCATCTGCTCTTGGCATCCCCCTGACCCCAGTACCGGTTGTTCCTCACTGGCCACGTTTCTTCCAGCTTGTCCATCTAGATAAGAAAACCTATGACATTGAATTTAAAAAAAAAAAAAAAGGAAAATTAAAGAAAAAAAGAGTTATTTTCAGGGATTCTTTTGCATGGGAAATCCTGGAGTGAAGCGCTTGTTGCGTCTTTGAAGGAAGATCCATCACTAAGTCACTGTAACTAATAATGGCGATATTGAAGGAGAGCAGAATTTACTGGAGCAGTGGGATTACTTTTGTTAAAGCAATAATGCCTCATTTGTTCTTATGACAGAGCTTTACAACAGTTACACAGGCAAGCCTTTAACATCCATCAACATTACTGTCTGGATTGTATTATCTAGGAAATCCCAGAGTCACTAGCCTACAGGTTGAATTAGCTGCAAATTCATTTCAGATTAGAATCCCTTTTGTAAATGCTGCAGTCACTCAGGCAATACCTCAGAGAAACCAGGGGGATGTTATTGAATTCTGTGTTAATAATTCTTTCCCAGCCCTTTTATTTTTTCGGGAACCGCTGCTTCTTGAAAGGCATTAAGGCATTAAGCTGACTTTAAAATAACAGCGGCGAATAGTTTTCCAAAAAAATAATAAAAATCCCCCTTTCTGTCCTTCCTGCAGGAATGAAAACCTTTCAAATACAGTTTTTGGGATATCTGTCCCTCATTTCAGGTGTTTCAAAAATATGGCAGCAGAGAGGCCCAGAGCAAATCATCCAAGGACTCCTTCCCATTTTTTGGCCATGCTGTGCCCAAGTACCTTATCTTGGAATGCATGGAGCAACTCAACTCTTCTTTCCCCTGCAGGGTGGGAAGATCTCAGGAAGTTGAGAAGGTCTTTTCCCTTCTGACGTGGTTCTTTGCTCCATGAAAACCTGGTTTTGGAGAACCAGACATTTCTGCACTATACATGAGAATTAAACCAAAAATAAGAGTATTATTGCAGTTTTTCTGGTGTAAATGGAGGCCAGGATTGCTGGTCAGATCTGGATTTCACCTGGGCTGCATTTGGGTCTCTCCTGGATTGTTGTGCAAGTGGTATCCCAGCAAGGAATCCTGCAGGCAGGAAAGAGTGTCTTTGACTCAAGAATGTTTGAAGAAAATGAAGTTTGAACTCCAAACCACAAATATTCACAACAGAACCCTGGTTTGAGGATTGCACAGAGTCAACCATGGGGCAGAGCTGCCACCACATGACTGCTCAAATGTCACCTACAACGCTTGGGTTTTGAGTTGTCACTGCAGAAATCCTTCCAGGAAATCCTCAGCCAGAGTATTTTTGGCTGATAATGGTGAAAAAGGGGTTTATCTGAAAATTCACTTGCTGCCCTCATGACTCATGCAAATTGTTTGCATCTTGTTGTAGAAAGAATGGAGAAATCCAAATTAAGGAACAGATCCCTACCCGTGAGGTTCTTCCTAAAGGATCCCTTCTCTGCAAGAGAGGTAGAGCTTGGTTTAAATGTCTCATTAAAATTTGTGCTGATAACCCTCAGAATATTGTCATTTTGACTCTTTAAATTTCTAACCTGCTACAGTAACTACTCTTTACGCAAAGTGTAGTGCTGCCCTCAGAGAAAAACAAGGGAAAAACTCTCTACCCTTTTTATAAATTAGTTTAAAGCTTTAACAAGATGATTTTATGTTCTGATTGAAGAAATAGAGGCTATTTATTGTGCCAGAAACTATCAAAGCATCTGTTTAACCTGAAACCTGTGCTGAAGTTCCAGCCTGTTCCCTCCAGGGCTCCAGAACATCATGAATTCATATAATTTTTTTGTAAGTGTTCAGGGCCAGGTTGGAAAGGCCTTGGAGAACTTGGTTTAGTGGGAGGTGTCCCTGCCCATGGCAGAGGATGGAACAAGATGAGCTTTAATGTCCTTTGCAACTCAAAGCCTTCTATGATTTTATTATTTTAATTAATTCTATCAATTCTCACAGCAGGTTTTTGCCTGTAATTGAAGGCAAAGCTGCAGATTTTTTTCCCTAAAGAGCAATTGCTCCCTGATTTATTAAGTGCCTGTTTCAGGTGAATCACCCTCTTTTCTGGGGACCATAAAGCCCCAATTCCTCCCCAGGACGGGTCCCTGTGGCCGCCACCTCCTCCCGAGGCACACACCCCCAGAAATAATGGCTATTTTAGCCTGTCATTCTCTGCAGCCAAAACCTCACCTCTGTTCACCGGGGTCTTTACATAACCTGACCTCCAGAAGCCAATTACATCTGTTTTCTTTGTGCTCATGTGTTTCTGGTCTCGACACCAACTTCGCTTTCAACAAAGGGTGGGTTCCCATGAACTCCGTCCTTTATTACCAGCTGCTTCTTATTAGAGATTACCCAATAAAAAGGGAGTAATACAGTCAGCAGTGTGTTCCTCCATGTAGCACTTTTCCATGTGTTTCAATTTACCAATCGACCAATAAAGCCCTGCCCTCCAATGAACTGCATTCCATACCTCACATTTTTTTGCTTATTTTGATAAATGTAGCTTTTCATAGATAAAAAGGGCAAGAATCTGGCTAACGCTGTCTACTGTTAGCTGGAACATTGATGTTGGTTAGATGGATTGGAGAATGCTACTTGATCTTTTCTCTGACAGCTTATTATGCCTCGGTTCCTGGGCTTCTAAAATTTCTCTTGCAAAGCTCCCTGTCACTGTGCTTAGTTAAAACTTGTCAAAAAATTATCGAACCCAATTTCAGGCTTGTTTTACTTATTTCCTTCAGCACCGAGCAGGCAAGGGAGATTTTTGAAAGGTTACACTCTCAGCGCTGCTGCTGCTGCTGTGGAGGTTTCTGAAAGCTAAAATTCCTTTATCCAGCATTATGTGTGGGATTAAAGGGCTCAAAGTCGAAAATGGCAGCCCATAAAATGGGTCATTTCTAGTGCAAACTGTTGGGAAGGAAAGTACAAAAAGCAAACAGCCACCGAATGGATTCCTCGATGAGGGAATCTGGGAGCAGATTTGTGAAATATTTTGCCACTGAATCTTCTCTCCCGAAAAATCTGGCACACATATTTTATGTGAAGGACTTAAGCAGTTGCACTGGAGCCACTAAACAGCTCACAAGCTTAAAAATAAGCACATGCATAACTATTCCTTAATTTTCATCTTTTAACAGGAGTGGCTGAAGCCTTGGTTGTGTCTCTGGTGCCAGTGGAGGAATTGTGATCCTCACTGGGACCAGGCACAAAGCCAAGACCCTCAGGAATGAGTTGTCCTTCACAGGCAGGTGATGAGCCTTTGGTACAACAATGCTGAAGAGTTAAACTCACCAAGTTTTATTCAGAAATTTTAATTCATTTTGTCGTTGGCAACTTTTTAATAAAAAGGCATCCTACTTGTGTGAAGCTGTGGTCCGTGAAGGACTATCCAGGTCTCCTGCCTGTAAAGCAATCCAGGTGGGATGAATGTTATTAAACCCTTTAATTCTTCTAAATAGACCTTGCCTTTGACACTGAATTCTGAACTTGGCTTCATTATCACTCTGCAGCAGGAGAATGAAAATACAGTAAGTCTTTCCATTAAACCAAGGAAAGGGAACTTTATTGTTTTAAGGTAGTTCAAAGTAGGTTGAAAAACTCTCTGTAAAAACTGGCACGAATTCCTTAAGCCCCCCTCAGGTATAAATGTGCTCACTCGAGGCCTCATTGCCTCTGACTCCTTCCCTACCTTTTCCCATCACAGGCAGGGAAAGTTCAGTTGTAGGAGGACACGATCCAGAAAGTCACTGGGAGTTCAGCACGTGAGATATGGAAACCTGACCTTGATGCCTCACAGATATCAGCAAACCTGGGATTTTCCAGGGTGTCTCAAAGGCATCTTAGTTCTGTTAGACTTTAACAATCCCAGGCACTACAGCACCAATAATCTACTTTAAAGTGACAATCAAACAACAGCTACAAACCCTCGCCCAGTGCTAAAATCCCAAAACCCCAAATATATTCTAGAACAACTCCTGAATGCAGCCCATGAAATACTAACTAGAAATAAATTAAATACTTTCAGTGATGCCTTAAACTTTTCCCTTTTCTTCTCCTTTGGGCAGTTTTAGGGGAAACACCAGTCCTGCTGGAGTTAAGGACAAAACTTTGACTTCCAAGGAGGGAAAGGTGTGGATTCATCTCCCTACAGTTATCCTTTATAAATCACTGAATTAACACCCATCCAGAATAAGAGAGTTTTGGTTCTGCCTAAAGCACTTCCCTGAAGACGACATTCTCTTGCTGAGTCCTCTTCCACTGCCTTCTCCCAAGGCACAAATGCTCTTTCTAGGGGTTTTTCCCAAGGGAGCAAGGCCTGTTTCCCACCTATGACAAATAACAGAGGACAAACCTTTTGTAGGCACCAAGTCTCCCTGCTGCTGGTGGGGCCAAGGAAGTGGGATGGATCCATCTCCCTGGAGCTTTGCAGATGGAGGTGATGTTTTTGGAACCAAATTCTTCATTTCTAGTCACAATTAGGAGAACAGGTCACTCCTTCCAATCCTCGATGGTGAATTTGCATCTTGGGCCCAAAATCCCAGTGTTCCCGCAGATTCCCATGAACCACATGCTTCCAGCTCCCCAACAAGCATCCTGAATTCCCAAGCCATGGCTTCCTCCAACACACAAGAGGAGTTTCACTGAAGCGCAACAGTTACGTGGCAAACACATTCCATTTAATAAATACATTCCTTTTAATAATTGATTAAGTCTTATGTGAAAAATAGAGAGTTCTGCAGAAGATTCATTTCCAGAAGGGGATTTTTTTTCCTTTTTTTTAAATAATTGGAATTAGATTCTGGGCTGAAGAGAAAGCTGGGGATGGCTGATAACATTTTGACAATGATGAGTGAGGCTTTAGGAAATAAATACAGCCAGGATTATTGAAGTCTTTTCAGCAGCAGAGTCTCCAATTCAGTGGAATTATATGAAAAAATATTTGCCTTTTTCAAGTCACCTAATCATTCTAGAGAGCTGGCAGCAATTCAAGTGATGTACACTTAAAATGTCAGGTTAAATTATAGATTTCAGCCTTCAGAATGTGCTGTTAAGAATAATTCATTTGTGTTTTTCAATTGAAAAAATTTTGAAGCTCAAGCTTCTCTCTGTGTTACTGGTGTGGTTTTTGCTGTTTATGCCAAGGAAGTACTGAAATAAATAAATAAATGAATAACAGGCAAAACAGAGAACAAGGAATGACCAACACATTTCCTGGAGATTGGCAAATATGAAGGAAGGAGAAGGAAATTATGAAGAAAGAAGGGCCAAGTTCTGCCCTCAGCATTAAAGACATGATTTTCCCCACAGTCCCTGGCCCTGACAAACCACGTCACCCAGAAAGGCTTTCCTTGAGTTCACTTCCATCCCACACCCTTGGCTGGGGCTGTTGTTTGTTGTCACTGTTATCCAACCTTGCTCTTCCCCACAAAGGGAACGGAATTACATGAAATGCTTCATTTCCAATTTCAATTTATTTGGCTTTTTCTCCCAGCCATTGCAGCTCAGCTGTCCTCTCTTGGCTAGATTAAAGAGACCTTTAATAGATGTTATTTTTTCCGCGGTGAAAATACTTAATGTGTTGTAATCAAGCCTCTGTTTGATCTTTTTAATAACCTAAACAGACCAATTTCCTTAAGTCTGCTCCATCAGACACCTCCTACATTTTAAACAAATGCTTTTGCAAAAGAAAAGCTGATTTTTAAAAAGGAGTCTGCTCCACTTTCAACACCCATTCCAGACCCTCAGTACATCCTCTCCAAAAGAATACCCCAAAGAGCCATTTTGAGGCTTGACTGCCTCAACTGCTCTCAATCCCTTCAAGATGAGGAGGTTCCAGCTGGCAACGGAATTTTGGGTAATGAAGTCATGTTTTCAAGGACAAGAGCATGTCATTTTTGATAGGACAAAAGGAAACGGCTGCAAGTTGTTCCAGGGGAGTTTTAGATTCGTTATTAGGAAAAAATTCTTTATGGAAGGGGTTATCAAGAGTTGCAACAGGCTGCCCAGGGAAGAGGCGAAGTTGCCGTCCCTGGAGGGATTTAAAAGTTGTGTAGATGTGGCACTTGGGGACGTGGGTTAGTGGTGGCCACTGCTTCCCCAGCTGGATGTGCCACTGGAGGTCAACACATCCCCATCCCATGGGCCACCAGCAGAAGGAACAACCCCTGCAGGCAAACCTGGCACCACAAGGACCACACAGCCCTAAAACCGGTGTCACTCCTTTGTGCTGGTCAGCAGCAGGGCCCTGAGACAACTGTGGAAAAAGAGAGAAGGAAAAGCCCCAAAGGTTTGTGTGGGGTCACCCCACAGCTGTGTCCCCGAGGGGCTGGCAGTGTCCCCGTCCCGGGCCAGGGGCCGGCTGGGGAAGAAGCGCGGGGGAAGTGGTGGCTGGCAGAAAATAAATCACAGCCCCTCGCTGCTGTCACTCTCTGCCCCAACCGGTTTCCACAAACAAAACTTCACTGTCCACTGACAGGAACAAATAAACTGAGTCGGGAGAGACTGAAAGTCACGGGGGATCTGAAATATTTACCTTGGTACCTTATAAGGCTAAGAACCACTTCGCTGCTTTGCAGCCACTGACAGAATGAAAAAAAAAAAATCAACTCAAAAAACAAAACAAAAACCTCCCTAAAATGTTTGGGGCTTTTGACTAGTCCAACCTGTCCTGGCAAAAGCATCAAAGCGGGATTAGAACAAGGTTTTAATTATACACGCTTGCCCCCACCCTCCTTCCCCTTCTCCCCTCCAAATCTCTTGCGTTTGATTATGGAGATCAGTGGAGTCAGCCAGATATTGCAGTTCATATAAATGATTTCATTCAAGCTCCTCCACCAAAGACACAACGAGCATTTTAAAAGCTGGAGGTGCCCCTTTTGCTCTGGGCCGTGCGTGTTCACCCAGTTATGTTATGTTCCTTTCTTTCGTAGTCTCACAAACCACATTTTTCAGAATTACCTGTAAGAGTCAGAAACTCGTGCGTGCCAACAGCTCCAGACAAATAAATAACCCACCCTGGGAGGAAATATCCGTCATCTGCTGGACATCAAATAAATCCTGCTGGGTCCTGGACTGCTTTTGGCCAAAGCTCCTCAGCAATAAAGCAGTGGTCAATAAAAATATGGGTGCATTCACTTATTTGGGAAGCATAAAACACAGCAAATGCTTTGGGAGGGAATAACTTCATTTCTCTGTGTTTTTTCCTTGACTGCACAATTGCACCAAGGTTTTAAGCCGACAGTTGAAAGAGCTGGAGTTGAAGTCGCTGAAGCAGCGCTGGGAGAGATTTGTGTCATCCGGGAATTGGACACAGTGGGTTAATTGTAGCACTGACACACCGGGATTACTTACTCCTGGTGATCAAAGGAAACTCATCCCAAATGGGTGAGGCTGGAAGGGATTTCCACCCTGGATGGGTCTGACAGTTCAGGCTGGACGCAGCGGAAGAAGTTGGGCGTTTCACCACGCTGAGCATTGGGCAAATATTCAAGTGTGGAGCCTCTCCTTGAACTTCTGATCTTTACAGTTGAGGTTCTCCACTGAAAGGAGGTCAAAAGTTTTAATTTTCCGAGGCTTCAGATCAGATGACAACCTCAAATGTAGCTTTGCCAAAATGCCATTTTTTAAAGGCAATCTCCTTCCACTTGTGAACCAAACCAGTTTAGTATCACATTTACAAGGTTGAGGAAAGGGAAAAATCCTGCCTGAATAATTCGGTCATGTCAGGGTGACCGTGTGTCCTGCAGGCAGAAAATTACGTGCCTGACTTATAAAGTGCGAGAAATTTGACTGCTTGAGACACAAGAACAAAATCAGAATTAAATACAATTTTTGGTTTGCTGCTTGTCCCTCGTGTCACCTCTCCCAGGATTTTAAACTGTGTGTGACTCATGGTTGTGCTGGTCCACCTTTACCCTGAGCGTGAAATCGTGGATTACAGGGCTACTGTACGTGGATTTATTACTAAAAGGACCAGCTCTGCCTGTGGATCCTGTTTTCATTAGCAGTTAAAAAGAAGCAATTGCATGTGTGTGTGTGTAAACACATTTAAGAAACCCCACTTATTTTCCTTCTTTGTTTTTATTTTCCTTTTTAATCAGAGATTAAAGTTTTGGTTGGCTTCCCATCCCCAAATCACCATAGATGCACTATAAAATGCTGCCAGTGGGACAGAGTTTGTTCCTGCTTGTCATTCCCAGTCATCCCACATTGGGATAGCTCCCTCCCATGTGTCTTCAAGGCACGGAACCCAAGGGTCTCAATTAACACCACAGTAATGGGCTGGGCAATCACATTTTTTCCCACTTCATGATTTTCAAATGCTTCACTTTTCAGCCTCCTGGCATGACTCTACTGCACCTAAAGTGCTTTGTTTTTCCTGAATTGAAGGAGCATGGCTTTCTCATGTGGAATTCACCTTATAAAGGATGATGCTGTTTTTCCTGGTCCAGACCTGCCCCTTCCACTCACTCACATTTCTGTCCTGGTGGCATTGATTACACCCCTAAATCCCAGTTCTCCAGTTGTTTTTGGCTTTCAAATTTCTATCATTTGGGAATTCCTCAGATTTTCCATCAAGATTGTAGATCACTGTGTTCATAATTAGGAATCCCTAATTACAAATGCAGTGAGTGGTTAAATATTATCCCTGCCCATGGCAGGGGGTTGGAACTACATGGTCCGTTCCAACCCAAACCATTCTGTGATTAAAAATAATAATAATAATAATTGAATGATGCATTAATGGTGTAGGCAGAAAGGATCACAAGACTGATTGTATTTTTAGGATAATAGAAGACAAACAACTTTTAATTTTTTTTTTAACTAAACCAGCAAACCAATGACTATTTTACATCTTGAATAGAACTCTTAGCAAGCAGAATTAGAATTGACCAAGAGGAGGGGGTGCATAACAACAACTTATTTGGGGCATGAGGTTTTACTGTTCTTGGTACAGCACACTCACCTACAGAGCGCAGGGAATACATAACAAAGCCAGGATGCTGGGGATAAAAAAGAATGGAAAATATTTTGCTGAATAATTTTATTTTGGAAAATAAGTTTTTTAACAAGAGCTGATTTGGGAGGAAAAACTGCTCTGGGGAAAGGTCAAGGACAATTATTTTTTTTCTCTTTTCCTGTGGTCTGCATCTCCAGTGGAAAACACTGCCCCTGGAAGATGGCATCTGTGCCAACCCCAAATGCCCAGCTGGAGCCTAAGGAATGTGCCTCAAAATCCAGCAAAAGCCCTCAGTGAGGAGGCCGTGCTTTCATTTCCCCTCAATTTACAGGGCGTATTTTCTCTCCATGCCAAAAGCCATTCGGGGTCATTCCACAAGCCCATTCTTTGAATTTACGATCATTATTTGGTGTTTGGGTTGCATGTGGGCTGATTCCCGACTTTCTCGCTCTGGGGCTTGCGGTGGGAACATCTCCCAGGGAAGGGAACACCAGCGACCCCAGGAGCACCCGTCTGCCTTTAGCATTTCCTTTTCCCCCACTAATTTGTTTCTCTCCAGCCCTGGTGGGAAGGCTGTGACATTTTTTCCTGAGGAGGCTGGGAAGGCAAAGGGAACAAAATGTGCTGGGACATGCCAGAGAAGGAGAAAGTGGGGACGGAGCAGCCTCTCTCAACTGCTGCTCTGAAGAATTAGGACCAAAAAAGATTTGTAGACCTTCAGCAAGAGCCACCAGGAGGAATTACCCCAGGTCGTGGTCAATGCTCTGTATCATGTCCAACACTGAGCAAAGACAGTTTATGTTGCTGAAATATCACAGGTTACTTTGGGGAGCCTTATTTATTAAAGTCATGGGATGTTAAATAATGACAGCTTATCTTCTGCTGGATATAAATGAGTTGCTGGAGTAAGAGCTGCCTGCACAGAAAACCCACAGTGTGATGGTCTGACTCCCACAGCCCCCATTTCATGTGTCTGCAGAGCTGCATTCCCTGGGAGCAGCTTTTGGGTCATGGAAGCAAATTTTGGGATATCTCATTGAAGACCATCAGGAGAGAAATCCAGGAACCCCTGTACGTGATACTGGGGACACTCCCACTCTGTTTGCTCAGAGGCAAACAAGGCCACTTGGCCACTTGGAGATCTGGATGAAATTTAAACTCCAAAGGGGTTAAATTTCAAACCAAGTCCACGTCTCCTTTGAAGCCTGCCCGACCCTTTCCCTCGCATCCTTTTGGTTTCCCACTGATAGGGCCCCCGGGAGCCGGGGGGTTTCGGGCTCTGCCAGGTCCGTGGCCCAATGCTGGAGGCAGGGGCCAACTGATTATTTGCATGGTCCAACTGGGAGCCATCCTTCAGTTTTCCTTGACAAGGATCCAAGCATCCTTCTGCTGACACAAGGAGCCAAACAGTCCAGAGGTGCAATTTGTCCATCAGTACAAGCTGTTATTAAGCCATCCATTGCACACCCTTCCCCTTCCTTGCTGTCACATTCCCGCTTGTTTTCATGCCTCTAATCTGTCATTCCCAAACAGGCTGGGAATGGTAGAGAGTGGGGACTTGCTTTTTGCTTTGGCCCATCTATTTTCACCCCAAAGCCTTTCTGCCGTCTCTGCTTCCTCTGAAAAATCCCACCTCCCTCATTTCCAGGTGGCAAAAAAAGCTGGATCTGGCTGTGCTGGCTCTGATCAACCAGCTGTGGAAAAGCATCACCTAGAAGCAAAATATTTTCTGCAACAGAGACAGCCAGAGGCAGTCAAGAAGACAAAGTCTGGCTGCCTTTGCTGTCCCAAAATTACTTCCCTGACGTACAGCATTGGGTCACTGCTCTGGGAAAGGGCCCAAGTCCCAGCAGAAGGATGTTTCTGCTACCAAGATTAAAGGGTAAAAAAAATCATTTCTTAAATTACTTTTTCTTTTGTCTATTGAATTCTCATTTACCCTTTTTAGTCTAATAACGCACCCCATCTAGATACAAACCATTCCCATCTTATTAGGTTCCCTGATTTCCTTTTCCCACAGTATGGGATGGGAGGTGTATAATTTTACTTTATAACACATTCTTCTGCTCTTACAGACTGTCATCCTACAAACATTCATGGGAACTGCAGTCAAGCTGAGAATTTGAAGCAGGAATTGAGGCAGAAATCAATATGGTCCCAGTGAATTCCTTATCCCTCCTATTGAATTCCTTATCCCTCATATTTAGCCTAAAACAATTCCAGAGGTTAAAGTGACTCTAAGTGTAACATGCATTTTGTAACAGCTCTGCCACACATCATCTCCAGGTTTCCTCAATAAATTAAAAGGCTGAGTGATATTTTATGGGGCATTCTTTGGTAGAAATACATGGATGCTCCTTTGAAAATGTGGCACTTGATACACCTCCTTCCGTGATCCTAAGGAACAGCAATCCCAGGATGTGAATAAACTATTTGCATAAATTACTGCCAATTAAATAGCTGGGTCACATTCTGAATAGATTTCTGAGGCTCAAATCCCTGCTTGAGAGATGGTCCAAAATTCCATGATCCTTCCCCAAATGGCTGGAGCTTCAAACATCTGGAATTTAAAACTTTTAACGTCTCTTCTCCATAAATTTCAGCCACCTCAAGGTTCTTTCTGCCACAACTACAACTTTCCTGACATGTTTTAGTGCTTGAGGTTAAAAATCACACTTTACCTCATCTTTGTCAGGGTCAGATTTGTGAAGGGTAATTCTGTCGGACAAGATATCTTTGAGATTGCTTAAAAATCTGTCACTTGAGGGGAAGAAATAAGACTTTTCCACGGGCCCTTTGAAGAGGAAGCTTTTCAAGTGAACAAAAAGGGCTGGCTCAGCTTGCAACAGGGGGAAGGAAAAGTGAAGCTAAATGACCTAAACAGCATCTCAGCTCTCTGCATTATGGCACTTTTTGCAGCCAGATTAAGTGAGCAGATTAAAATCCTTGCCAGGGTTAAGACCAGTCACATCAAGCATCGAGCAAAAATTAGTGGGTGAGCCAATTTTCCCAGAAATCTCCAGAGATTTGCCTCAGGAATGATTTTTCCGTTCCACTTAGCACTCCGTGGCACAGTTTCACGAAGCTCCTCAGACCTTCCAGCATCCAGCTTTAATGGGTGGTATTTCCTATTTTGACTGGTCGAGAGCTCATCCATACATCTATGAACGTGTGCAAAAGGTCTTTTGCCAAAACCTTTTCCCTCCCTCTCGCTTCAGGAGCTTTAATGGATAGAAGGAATGTCCCTTGCTCCTGTGTCATGGTCCCTATGCCACCTTTGCTTTTTTCAGAATTTAATTCTCCTCTTGTGAGGCTGCAGCCACTTAAATTAAAGCAAGAAGGGGAACCACTGGCACCTTCTTTCATGGTTCAAACACCTGAGTCCTTAGCAGGAAATAAAAATACAGGTTTTGCCCCGAAAGCAGAGGATTGATCTTAATGGAACCGAGTTCCAAGAAAAACGGGAGGTATGGTCTTTCTGGAGAGGAACATTCCAGAATTACTGCCTCTGAGTCTGGTTTGGGTCAAGTTAAGAGCTGTCATAAAACACAGCGTTGGCAGAGAGATACCCAGCACCTTGTGCTCCTGGTCTGCCTTGCAGGAGGGACCAGCTCAGAGATGTCCCTTATTTATTGAAATAAATTAATTTTTTTTTTTAAAAAGAAAAATCTGGGTGATCCCCTGGCTGGGTGGAGTTTCTTTAAGCTCTCCCTGGTTGCTGTGCCGTGAGATGCTCGTGGGCTGCAGCTGCTTTTGCTTTCACACTCCCGTGTCCCTGCCGTGCTCTCATCTCCAAAGGTGAACGGTCCCACTGCCAGGAAGAGTGACAACCCCATGGCAGGAGCCCAAGAGCCCTGGGCTGAGGATCAAGAGCCCCTCTGTTCGTATGTCTGGCTCTGGAATGTCACTGAACGTGGAGCAGATCCTGCTCCTACCCGTTCCTTGTTCCCATCCTGTTCCTCCCGGCCTTGGCTCGCGGGCGTTGGACGTGATGGCCCAAGCCAGGAGGTTTCAGGGAAGTTCCCT
This sequence comes from Ptilonorhynchus violaceus, assembly GCA_013397565.1. NCBI lineage: Eukaryota > Metazoa > Chordata > Aves > Passeriformes > Ptilonorhynchidae > Ptilonorhynchus > Ptilonorhynchus violaceus. Next base: position 152,287 of record VZRJ01008575.1, on the reverse strand, counting down.
GCTTGTCTCCTCAACTCAGAGAGATCCTCAGCTGCTTCTGGAGTCCTTGTGAAGTTGTGATGTTAACCTCGACGTCCTGGCCGCGTTCCAATGTAAGTAATTACAAACTGCCTATCTTATTTCAGCCTCCTATGTCAACTCCACGGAGTGTACTTTGGCTCTGACGGTTTCTTCTCCATTTTTCCTAAACCCTTGCATAGCACTGCTTTGTGGAATTACCCTTCTTCCACCTAGGGTGGTTGTCCAGTTTGGGATGCAAATTTTTCCCCAGAAAGAAATGAAGAGCAGATAAATTTCCGTGAATTATCACTGTTTATAGTGTTCTGCACGACTTCTGCACGAGGTCTGTGCCTCCTGGCAGAGGACGGATGGGCTCAGAAAGCTGGCTGCCCTGAGTAGCCCAAAAATTGGAATAAATACCCCTTCTTGCTAAAGAGGAACTTTCCACAGCCCTTTCTGCCCTGCAAAACCAACTCTGCCTTCCCAACCCCAACCCAGCCCGTCAATCTGCCTTATCACCCCCCGATCACGCAGTGCTCTCAACTCCAGATTTCCCCCAGGACTTCACATCCCTGACCCTTGGCCAGACAGTGCAGGAAACACGTCATAAAAAAGTTTAGTGGGTCTAGGAACAAGCACAGCCAACGCAGGGACATTTGTGTGCCCTGAGAAAAACCACAGGCGCAGCTGCCTGGAGCCAAGACATTTACTCACCTTCAGATATTTATTATTCCTTTCTTCCGAGCTGCTTCCTCACTGCCATCTGTCTCCGAGGCAGGAGGAGCGCATTCCAGATTATCCCTGATGCTTAAAATGTGGGAAGACAGTGATATAAATGGCAAACTGCGTGCTCGGAGGTCACGGGCTTTTCTGCACATCTCTGCCGACCACCTGACCTCTCTTGCCTCCCACCAATGCCTGGTTTTGGAGGGTTTCCATAAGATTTATTTCAAAATGAAGGGATGCTTCTCCAGACCCATATTTAGTGGAAAAAACCTGCATTTTTATGTTGCAGCAGGAGGGCTTGAGGTGGGTGATGTGGCAGGCTTCAGTGTTCCTGGGGATTTGCAGCCCTGTTTTGACAATTCACATCCAAGCACTTCAAAGTCCCTGAGAGTTTCTGTGTTTGCAGATCTTGTGTCTCTTCATTCGCTTCTGCTCTGCTCTTTTTTTTCCTGATTGATGTGAAGCAGATCCCCTGATACAACATTAGTGGGGCATGAGATTTTCTTGCAGAATAGGGTGAATTTCTACTTCCAATTTTTTGTTTTGAAAATTCAACCCGAGCAGTCGCAGACGTACAGCTGAACACACCTCTTGCAGGTGTGAAAATAAGGCAAACACACAGGCACAAACACATAAAGGATGAATAAAGAGTTTCCCGGCTAGGACAGGCAGCTGTAGTCTTTTGGGGAATAAAGGGTTTCCTCTGAACCCCCCTGCCTTATTTTGACCCTTTGAACTATGTCAGGGTGGCATCTGTGGGAGATCCTACAGCCAGAGCAGGCTGCATATTCCTGTCTCAGAAGTTTCAACATTGGAGGGACAAATGTTTTAACCTTGGATTTTAATGCAGTTACACATTATTGTCGTGTAAGGCACTGGTAGAAGTAGTAAAATCCCATGTTTTGCTACAGAGGAAATCAGAAGTCTGAATCCTTCCTGTCCCCCCTGCAGGCCCCCCCACCCCATATCCCTGTTACACTGCAGAGGCACCAAAGGCCATACACGTGAAATCTTACACTGAACCTGCTTCCTTTTTCCACCGCCACGGAATTTGCCACATCAATGCAGCTCCCACCCTAGGATCTGGAAATTCTGTATCCCTTTTCAGAGATGGCCCTTTGATTTTTCTTGGACCCGGCTGTGTTTTTAAGCCTTTCTAAGATAGCTGCCCAGGAGCAGGAAATTCTGTAGACCCCACTCTGTCTCAGGAAGAGGAGATGGAGCCAAACTCCTATTAGCTCTTCCTTTTCATTTGTGACTGTTTGGAAGGAAAAAAAAAAAGAGCCATCAGACACAAAAGATCACCAGGCACAGGCATTTTTATGGAACTTCTTTACTCCTTTTCCTTTTCTTCCAGCGTTCAGCACAAAATGTTTCCACCCACGGCCCGTGCCCAGGTCGGGGGGATCTCTGTGCAGAGCCTGTGGGAAAGCAGAGCAGTTGTTGGTTCTAGAGGAGTTTTCAGCCTGAATCAAATACCTGAATCAAATTATGATGTGCAGCTGTGAAAATGGTGATCCTGAAACCCGATTACAGTCGCCCCCCTCCCTCCAAAGGTCAGTGACAATATACAAAAGACTTTCGCTTCTCCAATGTCAATATTTCATGGAACAAAGATGACTTTCTCCCTGTTTCTCAGGGAGAGAGGCTGGACAGTGCCAGCAGAGTTCAGAGCTCACGGGAGGTCAGGACAGAGTCGCGCTGTTCTCTTGGTGATTGGTCCCTGATTTTTGGGAACATTTTTTTTCCCTTGGCTGCTTGTCTTCCTCACCTCACTAACTATTTCAAGACAACTGGTGTTAATCCCTGAAGGACCACGTGATGTTTTGTTTTCTAACAAACAGACATTTAATTTGACCGTGGCCCTCTCCACGTCCATTTTTCATGCAGTGAAAGACACATAAGCCTCTACCTTCAGAGATTTTCACTTGAGTGTAATCAGGCCCTGTTGTTTCCCTAGGAAAGGTATGTTGTAGTGACATATATACAGAATAAAGTAATCTTTGCTCATTATTTAACTGGTTAAACTTTCATGCTCCAACCAGCAACCCATCACAGAGGATACAATCTGAACCAGATGGGCCCAGGTCAAGGCTCCTCACAGTGAGATCCAACCTCAGTTTGCATCTGAAGTCTTATTTCCCCGTTTGCTGGAGTGGATGGATCTACTTGTTGATTCACACCAGTAAAGTATTCCAGGCTGAGCTTTTAAAACATGCACGGGGCTATAAACTGTGCTGGATGCAAATGTTTTCCGTGTGCAGAACATCTGCAGCAGCTGCGCTTTCCAGGCGGGCTTTGCTGTCAAAATGTCAGCTCGGTCTTCTGCTCAGGCTGCTCCACTGGGAGCTTGGAGACCTGGGCTCAACCCTGTGCGAGGCACAGCCTCCCCGGGAGCCTCAGGGAAGAGCCGGGAGAGGCGGATGGGGACACGCGGAGTCCGGCAGGGCGGGACCTGCTGGGGACAATGCAGGGATGGATGTGCTGAGTGTTGTCCCTGCCCTCCTTTGTGCCATCTGCTCCACGGGAGTGGCGGAAACTTCCACTGGGAACATGAGAGGGGCAACGTCAGCCTGGATGAGCTGGGATGGACAGGATGAGGATCCTCCTAATCCGAGGGCTCTGGGAGGACACGAGGCTGTGGAGCACACAGGTAGAGGAGCAGTCACACCTCCGGGGCTTTCTTGTGACAGGATGAAAGCCCCAAAGCTGCTTGTGAACTTGGGCCTTGAGGTTGGCAATTTGCTGGGCTCCCAGCCAAGCCACGGGGCCAGATGTTCCCGACGTCTTTGGAAACCACTGTCTCACCCAGTAAACATCACATCAGCCTGAGCTCCAACCTGATTAAAGGAAACTTTGGATTTTCCCCCTGATGAAGAAGGGGTGAAAGGTAGGAATGTACAAGAGATTGCTCTTGGCCAAAAACGAATCAAGCAAGTCAGTGTCTTTATTTCACTGACGACAACTACTGTGTAACTTCAGGCTTGGTGCAACTTCAGTGTAACACGGTCACCTGAAAAATCTTGGGTTTCAGTCAGAGGATCCTACCAGAGTTCATCTGGTTCCTGAGGCTTATAAGTACCCACATTTCTAAAGTTAAGAAACCTGGGCTGGGAAATTGCACCAGGATGAGCTGTCTGTGGGAAATTCCTGTTCCTTATTGCTTCCCTTTCTGGTGCTTCGTTGTGGTGCGACATTTACCCGAGTCCAAACACATCCACAGAAAGGTGACCAAGGACTGTAGAGCGACACAAAGATGAAGTGTTGTTCTCTTTGAAAACCTAAATAAACCTGCAGGCACTTCTTGTTGGGATTTTCTGCCCTCGGACTGTTCTTTGCCAGTGTCAGAGTGGGGAGCTGGACATCGTTTTGTGTTAGCATCATTGTTGAGGCAGCAGGCTCTAAATTGTGGCTTTTTTGTCTTTATCACACAAAATCTTCTAGAGATGCTGTATTCCTGAAGCACTCCCAGCAGCAGTAAACCAGAGTGTTTGCAAATAGCACAGATTTAAGCTCATCTGAGCCACTTTCTGCAATGATATTCCAAGTTTTAAGTTCCTAAAGGGAATTTCCCAGTGTTGTTTTAAAGTGTATTTACAAATATAGCCCAGACTTGGAAATCTCTATTTCTGAAAGACCACCAAGAGAACTTCCCAGCTTTTTCCTGGGATGACAGCGAGTGAAGGGGAAGTGGATTGCCATTGTTAATACCACACCAACTCTGCATGGATTTTGGTGTGTGATGAGATGTAGGGCTTGGAGGTAGATTTATGGTAACTGATCCCAGAGCTTGAACTGGCTCCAGAATGCCCAGAAAATTCCATACAACTCATCCCCAGAGGTCCACACCTGGAGTTGTGACAGCTCAGGATGTGGCTTCCAGCTGAAAGGGAACCTGCTGGGATAACTGGGAGAGGGAGACCAGTGGCTGCTGCTGCTGTAGCACCTTGACTTTGCACAGCTCAGCCTGTGGAGCAGCTCCTGAAGTTGATTTTATTTGAGAAGTTCAGGTCTTTATTTACACAGCTCAGAAATGTCTCTGTTAAACCCAAATCTTCTCACTGAGGTTTCCATGTGAGTGGTGCCACGCAGGAAAATGTGTGTGGTGTCTCACCTGTAGGCAGGTGCTGGATTTAATTTGGAATAGCTTCACTGGAAAGTGCAGGAATTGGGAAGAGAGAGCCTGGGGATTACAGCTCTTGAGGTTTTATTTCTTTATAGAGATTGATTGGTGGATAGATTTGTGCTGGAAATGGATCTTCAGTGTTCACTTGGGACGAAGGCAGGGAATAGGGAGCAGGGGTGGGAGGAACAGCATGGAAAGGGCTTGGGAGGAGCAGGCAGTCCCACTCCTCTGGCCACTGGATAAATCCCAGTGCCCAGCTGCAGGTTGTGTGCAAAACAGCAGCCAAAATCACATCTGAACAGGGACTTACAGCATTAAAAATGTGAGGAATTTCCAACCATTTTCAAGGTTGGAGAGATGGCCAAGTGGGTGTGAGCGTGTGTGTGCACAACCACTCAGACAGTGTTAGTTATTGTGGTCATTTTTACTTTTAAAAATATTTTTTCCTTTGGAAAGAAGGTATTCTCCAGTACAAGAAACCCAGAGATGGAGATATTGGGTAAATTGCTGAGTGCAGAAGTGAGGTGTTAGGAACTTTATCAAATCTCATGGAAGCTGTAGGGAATTCCAGGATGAGAATTCACACCCCCCATGTCAGATAGCCCAATGTGATATCAAACACTATTAACTACCTCAACAGTAGAGCGCGGCTATAATTTATTTTACTGCACGCAAGAAGGAAAAACATTCTGAGCCCCAAACAAAGTTTAAAGCAGATGAAATCAGACCAACTACTTGGTGAGAGTTAAAAATGACCGTAGGAGCATTCAGAGACATTCAACAAACCATTAAATGCTTTTGTTCCTGGCAGCCCTGGCTGGCTGAGCCGATGGCCGAGCAGTAAATTTATGGAACTACTTTGTCCTCCACATGCACATGTGTGATGTAAACACAGAGATAATAAACAGCAGCTGGGGATCCCTTTTTTTTCAGGCAAAAGGGAACTTGTTTGAAATTTTTCTTGCTCCCAACCGTAAAAATGTTGAGTCTTTTTCAGGCTGGGACGATGGGCTGGGTACGGCGGAGCGGCGTTAATCACCCCGAGTGACACGGAGATGAAAAAAAGGGTGGGAGCTCGAGCCATTTGGGATGGCTTAAAGCAATCCCTGGAAATCAGACAATGTCAGTGCAGTTTACTACACGTTTTTATGTAAGTAGTCAACGCTGCTATTAACAGCTGGACTTCAAAGTGCAGATGGAGCAGGAGCCTTGAGGTCTGGGCAATGTTACTTTTCCTCCCCCCTCCCCATCCGTGTAGTCATTAACAAGAGTTGGTTTACACGAACATCAAGTGCTGATAAGGATGTCTGAGTATTGACACAGAAATTGCTCGGTAAAGAGAGCAATTTATAGGAAAGCCAAGTGTAAGACATTAGTCATGCACTATTAGGGGACAGCGAGGTTTTGCAGGAGGATCTTTTGAACTCCATTGGACTTGAACTTAATAAAAGCAAATTCCAAAGGAGGGGTTTGCTTTGTGTTGGCCAAACACGTTAAAACAATATTGCTCTGGAGGTAATAATAGCAATTCAATTGACCTAATTCTGCCTTAATTGGAAATACAATTATTCCGAACAATCAGAACTTGATTGCAAGCTTGTAACCAGTAAAGGAGGTTGAAGGTCGAAAAAGGGTTATTCTCCGATATTTTATCTGCTGATAGATGAAAAATTGCAAAAGATTGCTGCAATTGCAGCAAAATAATCGAAGTGTAATAGAAGTTAGAATAGAATAGAATTTAATAGAAGTAATAATATAAAAATAGAAATGTTATAATAATAAAAATATTTTTAAAATTTAATTGACATTTTAAGACAGAGAAACCAAACCCTGTTTGAGTTTGGGACATAGGAACTGTGTCTGATTGACAGCACCTGATTTCCATGGTGTTGGCAATCCCATGGAAAATTTATTTTAAAATAACCTTCTACTGAGAAAAAAAAAAAGACAGCATAGAATTAAAGTCACATTTAATATTGAGATTTAAACCAAGGTTGAGTGCTTTTCACAGAACACACTATTAACTTGTAGAACTCATAGCCACGGGATTTTATGGAGACCAGAAGTAAAAATTAATTTAAAATGAAGAAACAACATCCATCAATGACTATTAAAGTCCAGATACAGACTCCAGAGCAGGAAACCTCATACCTGCTGATTGCCAGAAGTTGAGAAAGTCCAGAAGGGAGAGATCATTTAATATATCCTGTCCATTGCAATTTTTTTGGGGCATATCTGCTGGTCCCTGGCAGAACCGAGGTGACAGCACAGACAGGCATTTATTCTGACGTGGAAAACCAGGTTGCAATTTTCTATCTCTTGATGAGGATTGGATTTGCCTCTCCCAGGCTGTGAATAACATGGGTGGAGTTTGTGTATGAAGCAGATAAACGGGCTGCAGGCTGGAGCAGTTTCTGTGGTGACATTTACGCATGAAAACAGCAAAATCATCAGCGAGTGGTTTAAAGAGAAAAAAAACTTCGTGAGTCTGTGTCTGGATGTGGGAACATGGATGAATTCTGGAATGTGGGGCTCTTCAGGCTGGGATGAGTGGGTGTGACTCAGGGGTTGCTGCTGGTGCTGCTCCCTGTCCCCAAGGTGCACCCACACACCCAGTTTGGATTTTCGGTGTGACAGCACCTGTTAATTGTCCGGTGAGGTATTACCCATTAAACATTTACTGCCTATTTCCTGTACACGTCTGGTGAGGCTCGCAGGAAATTTAGAACAAATTAAGCGGCAGCTGTAATCCCTCACACTCCCAGCAGCCCCCGAGATGATAAAATATTGGAAATCGATGTCACGAGCAACAGGCGCTCCGAAGGCAGCAAACTCGCCCCGTGCGCCCAGCCCGGGCGGCCCAGGAGGTGAAATCCCTCGGCTGGTATCTCTCCCCTTGCGCTCCCTGTCTCTCCACCCACACTTTTGGTATGTTTGATGGGGCTCTTTCATCCCCCCCCACTGTTCCCACACAATTTCACATGTGGTCCGAGCGGGGCACTTCCTGCCGTTAAAAAAAGCAAAACCGAGCCCCCTGCAGGAACAGCCTGCGTGCAGAACACCCAAGTTGACAGAGTGTGAGAGAGAAGGACTAATCCATACCAGATGAGCCACAGCAATAGCCCTACTGAGCCAGGCCAAACACAGAGCAGAAGACAGAACAATCCTTTTCTTCCCCCCCTCTCCCCTCCCCTCTCCCTTCTCCCTCTTCAAGTGGACACTTCAAAACACTAGGAAAATATTCCAAGGAGCATGGCCCTAACTTTAAACCGATATTGTTTGGGTTAAGTTGCCTACCATGCGATGTTCTTTCTTCACTTTCAAAATAAACCGTAGGAAGCATTAATGCAAATACTGTATAAACACACATTCATTCCTACATTCTGAAACCGGCCCCTGCGCTCGGGCTTCGGGTGCTGTTTAATTTGATGCGAGAACCAGATGGATCTCGAAATTGCAGATCTTCACAGCCTCCTTACATGTAAACAGGAGGAAATGTGATCCATATCTGGGACAGAGACCTCCAGAAGGCAGCCCATGGAACTCGACTGCTTGTCCCTGCCTTTGGGTGTGCTTATCCCAGCTCCCATTGCATTCCAACTCCCAAATATCAGATCGAAGAAAGGAAGGGCACTGAAGTCAGATTTTTGGACAAAGCTCAATAAGAGCCTTTGGATTTTAATTTCTTTTTCCTCTAGTTAATTAATTTGGACCTGTTAAATACTTTATTTTTTTTGGTATTAGAATGGGCAAATTATAAATTAACCCTTTTCATTAAAAGAAGGGACAAGGAAAAATCTGAAATTTAAACCTAGTTGTGATGTGATTTTTAAATAATATTAAACAGGCCTAGAATAAATACAAACACAAAATTTAAATACAAACACATGAAATTAATATATTATATTACGGCATTCTAATATCAAATTATTCTTCCAACTGTCTTTCTGAAGGGTGTGGTTTAGCCCTAAGTATTTATTGAAAATAAATCTGCTTTTGTCAAAACGTTCTGGTTTTTAAGAATTCACTTTTAACCTAAATCTTTAAACCTGGACTTTTTTGCAGCCCCAAAGTGTCATATTTTGGGTGTAAGACTTTATGAAAAAATCACACCCGCAAATGCAGTGGAAAGCGATCATTGGAAACTTTTGGTTAAAAGGCATTTTTTAATTGGAAGAAATATCTAAAAAATTCCACCACCTTCCCATAATGTGTTATAAATTAAATGCTTAGCTGGGCATTTGAAAATGTAATTATTCACCTGCAGACTGAGGTGTATTTTTAAAACCATTCCTCCCCACAATGGATGAGCTTGATCCCTCTTGGATGCTGGTGCCTTTGGGCACCCAGAGATCCCCAGGGAGCATCTCTGTGTCTCCTTTGGACCCTGCTGTGGCTACAAAGGAGATGCTGAGGAGCATTGTGGACCTCCCCAGGATATTTCCCTTTTTGAAGCCTCCATGTAAAGCAAATTCAGGTTTCTCAGTAGGAACCCACAGTGGAGAAAAAATTTTGAAGGATGCACCATCCCATCATTTTGGCACTTTGAGCATTGAAGGGAAAACTTGACCCACTTTAAAGAAAAGGAGCCCTTAATTTCTGTAGTTCAGGAATTTCCCCCCTCTTGGGTAAAGCTCCAGATGAGGCACTTATTCCCTCTGCATCCCTCGCAGGTCCTTACTCCTCCAGGACCAACTCGGATTACTTTTGGCTAAAATGCCAAAAATGATGCATTCCCACAGTCGCCAGAAGGAGCTAAATAAAGCCTTTTGGGTCACATATCCACTTCCATAAGAAGTGCCTGGATATATATTTACACAATCCTCCACCCGATGACAGCTCCAGAGCTATTACACCCCGACGAGCAAACAGCTCCCATTAAACTCGGCCTCGCTCTCCCTTCCTCACAACAGACGCAGCAACCATCCAAAAACTGCTTTCCCTTTCACATCTCTTTTGTGCTCGTGGCCAAAAGGAGCATGAAAATTCCCCAAAGGAAGGGCAGAAGCAGAGGGAAACAGCATTAATCATGTGTAAGGACGCCTGGGAGATGATGTCAGCAGGCTCCCTCCTCCCCGCGAGGACGGGATAAAAATCCAGCTCTCCGGTGCTGTTCGTGGCAGAGCAATTTAATTCCCATTCTTGCTATTTCAGTGCTGGCACCTCCTGATTCTCAGAGCAACACTCCATCATCATTCCTTTCCTCCACATGGATCTTTTCTCCCTGTTTTGGATGCTCCTTTGGGTGGGGGATGTCAGGCAGGGACAGGAATGCCCCCACTCAACATGCTCACACCCCATCAAAGCCGTGCAGGACAGCAGAGGTTACCAACGTCTGTCCCAAACAGGTGGCCTCTCTGGGGGACTGCTCATCCAATTCTGGCTCCTCAAGGGTTTGGAGGTGAGGGGAACAGCTGGGACGGGGAGATTAAACAGAGGAATTGGAGAAGACGGGACTGGCCCTTGTATGAAGTAAATCAACGATTTCAGTTTTATACCCACAAGGGAATAGTGTGATTCCTTTTTTTGCCCATCACTGTGTTGGTACAAGAATCATCTTCTTGATGCTGAAGCACTGCTTCAAGAAATGCTGTCTTAAAGAGTAGAACCATGCAGACATTTGCCTAATAATGCTTCCCAGCATAAAAGTTCACTGCGGTTGCCCCCAAAAAAGTGCCTTAGTTTGAGAGAAAGAGGAACCAGTCCTACACCAACTCTCCTTACAAAATCAATCCACATGGGAGAAAATCTAGAAAATCTCAGTGATTCTGGTTCTGGGAATAATGGCCCACGAGTAACCATGGGCAAAATCTCCGGGTAGGACATTATCACTGAATTTTTTCCACTTGTGACTAAGACGACTGGTTTCTGTATCTTCTCTTTCTCACCTCCTTTTCTTTCCCCCAAATCTGGGCATGTTCTTGCTCCTGAAAGCCCTGGAGACACCACTGTGGTCACTGGCATGCTCCAGTATGTGACTCACCACAACATGAGCCATACCCATGGCCAGATCTGACACTGCCCAAGTCCTGAGATTATTAGAGGAACTTAAATCGCTCACGCAAACGGGAGCAGATTTGTACCCTGAAGCTTGAGCACTGAAAAACCAGTCAGCTAAAAAATATTGCATAAATGTATACATACCTTGGGTCCCACTTCTCTTGCCATTGTTTATTGTGCTATCCCACTTTTATGTAAAGAAGGAAAAAGTTCACTGGCAGTTGCTCTCCCCTCTGAACAAAACCCCCATTCTCCATTTTTAAAGCCTGCAGCTGAATAAACGAGAGGACCTGGCCTTTCTTTACAGGCAGGGGCTGTCAATATTATATGATGCTGGAGAAACACGGGGAGAAGTGAGGCAAGGAATGAAACACCAAGATTTTCTGTTTCAAATACCAAATGTCTGAAGCCAGTGTTAGGCTGTGCCAACACACTGAGGAATGAGTGAAATGTGAAACATGATCTCCCTAAGACGCTGGAAGACACAGAGGCTGGATTCTCAGAGCGTTGCTATTAAAAGCCCATTTGAAACTCTGGATTCTCCTTTGGGAGGAGAAGAAGAAAAAAAGAAAAAAGAATTTGCTGGTAGAAATTATATTTAATTCCATGGTTAGGATGCCTGGGCAGAATATCAGGAACAACAATATATTCTTGGGGTTTCTGCCTCATGGGGCTTTCTGCAAGATTTTGTTGTTATTGGTTCTCGGGGCAGGGGTTGCCTTTCTCCCTTGGGTGCTTGAATGGCTGAAACATCATTAGTTGCAATAATTAATCTTTGCTTCTGTGCAGTTTAGAGAAGCTTTATTGAATAGGCTTCTATTTAAATGTAAGCCAGATGCCGCTCTCGTAGCCATCACAAACACAAACTATTAGTTTTAGTTCAGGTCACGGCCAGTTTAGTTATTTGAACTTCTCTAAATGGTTGTGCCTCCCAGCGCTCTTGCTGGGGCACCGAGTCTAAATAAGGCAGAAAATGGTCATTTTTAAACCAAACTTTAGAACCAGTGCGGAGCAGTGTTATTAAAACCAAGTAAAGAGTTAAAATTTACAATTCCATCCGACTAAGATATAACTTTCTTTTATTAACTTCTCATGTTTTCTCTCAGCACTGGTGTTTGCAGCACATTTGAATCCATGGGCAGGTGGAACCACTCTTTGTGTTACAAATATTCCCTCTGAAGGCAGGAGAACATTTTTTGGGAGCTGACTTACCCTGCATGAGCAAAGCCCACTCAGCTGAGGACCTGGCAGATATTTCACTCTATTTACACTCACATTTCACATAGACTTTGTTTATAATCCTCATATTTGACATTCACATCCCTGACTCTAATTAATAAAACCACTTTTGCTGATCTGAGACCTGCTCCAACAGCTCTGGGTGGAGGCTTGGGAAGACTCCCAGTCTCTTCATTTCCTCTGAGACCTTCAGTGAGAAGCAAACTTGGTCTGCAAAGAGCAACAGCTCCAGCCAGATGCAGATAAGTGGTGGGAGACGCTTGCAGGACAATCGCTGTGCAGTTGAGACGTGCTCTGTGATGTGTCCACAAAAAGCTGAGGATCCACTGGGCTGGAGCTGAGCTCAACACCCCAGATTTAATAAAGCAGATGCCTCGTGTCCAGGACTCTACCCACAAGCCTCTCTCCATATATCTGGATATCGTCATCCCAGGAATGACACGAAGGAACCTCTTCCCGGCTCGTTTTGCCAGCCCAGGCTCGCAGTGACACAGCGTGCGCGGGGGATCTGGCGCTGGGACCGGCGGGGCTCAAAGCGCGTGCGATATTTTCCAATTTCCTGATGGATTCCCTGGAACGCAGGCGGAGTTTAGCATTTTAACCGGATCGTTAAAAGCGCTGGCAAGGAGGTGTCGATCATGTCGCTGGGTTAGCGGCTGCATCGCTGTAATTGCTATTAATCAATAGCATCTTGGGGCTGTTGTGCTCGGCTAACAGGTTCCAAATGGCTTCACACTGAAGTGGAAACAAAGAAGCTTTTTTTTTTTTTTACCTCCCTCGCCTCCTTTTCGCACTTTACGCTACATATTAAAAAATCTGCTTTCTGGATCCTGATATCGGATAATCTGGGGATAATTAATGCCTGAGAACATTTGTTCCCTGCCTTACTTTTACAAGAGGGATGTGTGATATTCAGATGCTTTCTGTTATAAAGAAAATATATAAAATTTTAAAGTCAATAATTGGTGGAGTAGAAGCTATGTGGGTGTGAAATTCTATGAAGGATGGGAAGAAAAGGAAGCCCGGGGACTTTATCCCAAAAGCAGATCAAAATCCAAGTGTTCAAACAGCAACTTAATCACTGTAACCCATTATTGAGATGAAGTGATTTCATCCTTGCTGTCCCGTGAAACAAGACCCCCAGCTACTGCACGGCGAGGAACAGATGGAAGGGTGTCAGGAATGATAAAAAGTCCCGGAGTATAAATGTAACAAATAGGTTAAGGGAAAGGAATGGCGCCATGCATATCATAAAACCCTGCCAGGCTTCTCATGTTCTGATAAATCTCGATTTTGTAACGGGATAACATCAGAGCCCCCTGCCTTGGGTTTCACAAGTGATTAGATCACTGATGTATGGGGCAGAGGACGGGAGAAGGGAGGAAGGGACACCACTGGGAGGCCTTAAATGACCTCTGCTTGCTGCTCTTGGATACAGGGAGAAAAGCCCACGGTGCAGGATTGTCATTATTTCATTGTTCGTTTTGGGGTGGCCTCATTCCAAGATGAGTTTAACTGGGAACAAATTTGCTGGAGCCTGTGCAAGGAGACCTGGTGGAGGAGCTGGAGGGGTGAGGAGCCCATCAAGAGGGTGGAGCAGCAGCTCTCATCTGTTAATTTTCTCCAAAATCATGCAGTTCATCTCCAAGCATGGCAGGGTGAGGAAAAGACTCTGAGAGACCCCGGAGGTGATCCACAGAAAGCTCAGGAAAGGCGTGAAGAGTCTTCCAGCAGTGTGGCTGAACGCCAAAATGATTTCCCCGTCATTCCTGAGCAGGAATAACTGCATCTTCCCACACTGACTTCAGCATTTGTAACACCATTCATTCATTTTTGTATCCCACTTTCATCCCTATTATTTTCTCATTGCATTGCCAGAGCGAAACCTTTTCTCCAACAAGAAAACCCCTCTTGAGACAGTGATGTATAAACAAGAGGGGCCTCCTTTTAACAAGCAAGGAAAACATTAAGATTCATTTTGGGCAGAGCACCCACCTATTCATCTTTCCTCGTGCTCATCCTTTTTAACACAGAAAATACCCCCGAGCTCTTGGAATCCTCAAGGTACATTGGCACTGCCGAGGTCAGTAACTCGATCTCGGTGCTAAAAAGACACTAACAGTTCTGGAGGGTAAAGGAAAGCTCGTTAATGATTTTAGCAGATGAACCAGAGGACGGGGGGAGGGTCAGCTGGTAAATCCCATACTACCCTACAAAAGATAACCTTTGACTTCTCCTGACTCTCTGAACTGCACTGCCAGCAAACCCCTGAGTCCTTGTGGGACCAATAAATCCTGGGGTGTTCATATCAGAGATCCTTTACCCTGGCTGTAAAACATGAGAATCCCAGCACAGCCCAATAGTTAAAAGTCATTCCTGATAAACTCCGCGGGCTTCTTTTACCACGGGGCTGGGATGTGGCACCGAGCTCCTTTCCTTCAGAGAGGAAAAAACCCATTTCTGCGCTGGAATTGCAAAATAACCAAAACAACACATCCATGGGCCAAGCTCTGCCCTCAGATATGCAGCTTGTGGAGTCAACGAGCGTGGGGAGTGTTCGGCTGAGGGCAGGGTTTGGCCCGGAGCCCCCGAGATCCATTTGTTCATGGAACACTCTGCCGAAGGCAACCGGCCCCAGCCAGGCCCGAGCGCCCCTCAGGCAACGAATTCCATTAAAAGGAAAATAAAGACTTCAAGCAAGACGTGTTTGAGTTAGGAAAATCGAAAGCTACTGCTACTTTTGTTTTGAGGAGCAGTCAGCATCCACAGGCAGCACGGGATGATGCTGTTTGGAAATTTGTGTTAAAAATGCATTTCCCTTCCCAGAATGATGCTGGGATGTGACGCAACTGTTCTGACCAGGGAGTGCTTTCACACCACTAACACCACCTTGCTTTGACAGGATGGTGGAAGTGCTTCTTCAGGCTCTGGTTGGATTTTGGTGGGAGCAGAAAAGACACTGTGAGCCGGAGAGCCACCGCTCTGTCCTGGTCGCTCTTCTCCCACATTGCCCATGACTTTGGGGGCTGAACTGCTCTGCCTTCCCCGGCTTCTCCTTAAAACAAACCCAATAATCACTTCCCTTTCTGAACTGCCAACATCCATTCTCTGGGGTTTGGTGGACAACATGCAAAAAAATGCAAGGACATTTCCATATTCGTGTCTGTGGTCATCGTCCAGTCCGTGGCCACTGTCCAGAAGTGCCCAGAGAAGCTGGGACTGTAGAATCAAACCCTAACTGGTTTCGGGATGAAGCTCCACAAGTCTGCTGTGGGATGTCTTGGGAGCAGGGAGTTGGATTTAGCAATGAGATTCCTCCAGCCTTGTGTCTTCTGCTCACATTTGGGGTTTTACAGTCATTGAATTGAATTGAAAACAGACACACACACAAACCCACTTATGCACATGGGAGAGAGATTGTGTGATGGGTCATGCAAGGAATATTTCATCAATTACCCCAGAATTCCTCTCCTTCCTTTTTAAAATACATTAATATGAGAGTGCAATGATTACTGCTGTGGAGAACAGTCCTATTCACTTTGTCGCTCTTTTATTTCACCTTTGCTGAAAAATGAAACACCTACTCCACTCAAACTAATTTTTAAATGTTAAGAACACCAAAAAAGAAGTTTGGGAAAGGAAAATAAGAGGTAAACAGTGGTAATTTCAGAGGTCTTGGCTGTTTTATACCAGAATGTCTTTTTTACAGCTACTTCTGGCCTCAGTTTCCCCAAATTAGCATTACCAAATCACCAGTGGCACTGCTCGTGGAACAGGAGAAATAAAAATTTTATTCAATATTACGCTGCTCAGTAATGATGGTAATGAAGAATTCTGTTTTATATCATATAAATATGCCAGATTCTTGTCCAAATAATATTTTCCAGTCATTTTTCTTTCCATTTTCCTGATGATTATGAACGTATGCACCAAAATGAAATGAAGACGTTATAGGAGAAAGTAAGCAGTGAGATCAAGGGTCACAAGTATTTGCTCTTGCACTGAACCTGAAAGGAAATCTTCCATAAAGAAGTTTTTCCTGAAAGGCCAGTGGGAAGCTAATGGGAGCATTAAGATGGAAGATAGGATACCTATAAAAAGTTATGTTTCAAAAGAACTATGTGGGAAGAAAGGAAAGTACGGAAGGAAGCAGCATTTTAAACCATATTAAAGTGAGAAGCGGGTTTCCTAATCCTGAAAGCCTAAATTAGTCCCTTTCTAAAAGTCAAGCAAAATGGATTAATCCCCAAACATCGCATTAAATTTGCCACAGCTCCTGCCCTTCTCGTTGTGTGGGTAGGAGCTTCACAAAAGAGCTCAGCAATAATAATCCTAAAACGAAGACAGCAGCCCAACAGGCAGGGAGCAACCCATCGGTAATAAAGTGGAGTGTGGAGCTTCGAGCAACACTCCAAAAACAAATTAGTTGGTGTGCACAGCCCAGCGCCGAAGGACAACCCAACAATAACAAACCAGTGTGTGCAACCCAAAGCACTCCGGAGCAACCCAACAATAACAAACCAGCCTGCTTGCCTGATGGGAGAGGAGAAATGCCGCAAGGAAGCGGATTTTGGCCTGAATTTTCTGAGGGGTTATTATTATTAACAACAGAGAGTTAAACTATTAATGTTTAAATTAAGAATAATACCAGAAGGTATTACCAGAATAATACTCGACCCTGCTGCCATTGGCTTTAATGAGTCTAGGAATGGACCCAAAGTGCCCTTAAGGGATTTAGCCAGTGAGGAGAACAAACTTTTACCTGTGACTAATGAGCCCACCATGGCAAATGGAAATTTTGTTCATCTCCGCTGGATAATGTGAACTGGTCTTTATGGGGAGGTGGAAACTGTTTAAGTCCTGGCACCAGGACTGTGCCTGTGGTAACCTGCTGTCAGATGCTGCTGAGCTGGGCTGGGGTTAGATCCCCTAAAGCGAGGATGTCTTTCCACCTCGCTATTTTCCTACCAGGATGAAATTCCCTGGGCGGTCTTCAGATGGGATAAAAGGAGGGTAGATCCTCTGTGGAGCCAACATAAATCACGCCTTATTGCATGGACCACCTTCCAGCATTCCCTCACAAACACACACACACACCCCCATTCCATACATTATGGTGTAAATATATTATGGTTCCTTTTTCAAGCCCAAATCCATCATCTGGGCCTCCCTGAGCAGAAAGCTTTCTGTGTCAAAGCCTTTTCCTGGGCAATATCTGACTCCTGAGGTCCTGAGCACAGCCCCCAAAGCTCAGACACAGCCAGGCTTTTCAAACGTCACAGCTTGAGCTCCTCTCTGACAGAGTTTATACCTCCCAGAACAAGCCCATGCACAACAGACATCTGTCAGAAGGGATGCTTGGGAGAAGGAATGGTTAACTGGAGACCAGGTGATGTCCAGCCTGACATGCTCTTTAATAAGTGAAGATGTTATTTTTTGCCTTTCTGTTCTGTTTTGGTGAGAATAAGAAGTCCAGCTCCATCCCTTTGCCCAGAGCATATCTTAAAAATAGCCCCTGTTGTCAGACTGGGATTGATGGGGAAGAGGCAGGATGGAGTCACTCAGATACAGGAGCAGATCCAGCATCCCATGACTGTCCATACAACACAGCCATTCTCCTCCCTTCATACCCTCTGACCAAGGGATCTGGGAAAACATCCCCATCCTCACTCAGCTGATGAGGAAGACAAGGAAAAATCTGATTATGAAGACAAGACAAATACTACAGAGATTTTGTGGGAGCTTATTTTACCCTTAGAAAGACACAACTCCTAATGTTATAAATTTGTGGCTTGGCTCCCACGTCCATTTTGCCCCGTGACTGCTGCAGAGTGAGCCTCGGTTCGGCCCAGTTTGACTGGAACCAGAATGCAGCTGAAGGTGTTTGGAAATTACTTTCAATCTTCAACACTCCAGAGACCTGGCTGGGAATGTTGCAAATAGATCAAGGAAATTAAAAGGAACATTGGGGTCACTACTAGAGGTCAGGAGAGAAAAGGAAGAGTTGACCCTGATTAATCAGAAACACGATGCTGTTGAGAAGAGAAAATATTTTGGGGTTTAGGCTCCTGGCAAACAACAGCAAAATACCAAC
The DNA here is from genome assembly GCA_013397565.1 of Ptilonorhynchus violaceus. Classification (NCBI taxonomy): domain Eukaryota; kingdom Metazoa; phylum Chordata; class Aves; order Passeriformes; family Ptilonorhynchidae; genus Ptilonorhynchus; species Ptilonorhynchus violaceus. The sequence goes on along the minus strand of VZRJ01008575.1, from coordinate 134,102 downwards.
AACCACTGTTGGATGGATTTTTTTCCTTCCAACCAAACCAGAGGAAATTCCTGAACTGACAATGAACAGGAACAATGAGTGAGTCAGTACCCCCAATGCCAGAAATTCTCTGGATTTCCTAGCCAGACTGATGTCTTTGGAAGGTCAGAGTGATACAGAGATACATTTCTATAAAACTTGGGATTGAATATAAGCCAAGTCAAGACGCAGATAATGAAGGCAGAAATATTCCAGCTACCCATAAAACATCAGATCTTTGGAAAGAGAGAAGACACTCTTTCTCCCTTGTTCTTTCCTAATTTTTTGTTCATTTATTATATTATGTTGCTTTTAGTTTTATATGAAAGGTGCTCGGATTCTATGTCTGATGATGGCCCTGTAAACCACCTAAAAAGAGCTGTGGGAGGATAATGCTAAGAAATCCTATGAGTATTTTAATCCTGTCTATTCTGATTCCAAGAAGATTTTTTTGCATTTTGTAGACTGGGGCCCTGGCAATACCTGATACCAAATATGTTTAAGAGCCAGGGGTGATGTTAATAATGCTTTTCTTTTAGGAGTGTTTATACCTTGCCACGGTACATCCTGGATCTATTCATGCTTATCTCTAATCTTCATCAACATAATTGTGGATACAGTCCCAGAATGTGGGGTTATTCTCAAACCCAGACCAAGTACAATCACATATTAAAATAAGTCTAATCAGCATAATTGGCGTCAGAGTCCAAATTTCTGCTAGCTGGCAGCTTGTGGTGAGTTTGGGTGGACCAGTTTCTGTTCTGCACCCAAGGATGCCACAGACACATGTTGACACCAGCTCAGGAAGTGCCCCATAAATGATGTAAGCCCAGGAAGTGAGGCAGAAATGAGCAGCCAGAGGAGAATGTGATCTTTAAATCCTAATGGGAGTCTGTCCTCTGCGCAAAACATTTCTGCCATACGTTACTCATCTGTTTACTTGCTATTAATTTAAATGCAAAACTGTGAACATCATCTCTGGGACTTTTTTCCCCCTGGTAGCTGTAAAGTCCCTAAAATCCCAGTTCCCAGTCCCAATCTCACACTGTTAATATTATTACTAAGCACACACACACGATAGATAGGAGCTCTGAAGATATCCAGACGCGCAGAGCAGATACACAATGTGATATTATTACTGGCATGCTACAAATCTCATTACTTTCAGCGAGTATCAACGGAGAAGTGACCTCCTTGCAATGTGAACACAACCAGAAACCACAGCCCCAGGCCCTTTTTCAAATGGTAATTTCCTAATCTCACACTACTGAATCAAACACGCAAATATGCAACAATGGATGGAAAGAAAATCAGGCTTCGCTGTATGAGAGTTGGATTAGAAAGGAATGGCTGGAAAACCTTAAATTGTAGTAGGAGAACATTCCAGCTTAGGGATCTGATGACACTGGAGCTGAGCTCTGCTCCTGTGGTTTACAGTACCACCAGATGGATAACCCTGGGCTGCGACGGCTTTGTCCGCGTTATCCGCGTGTTGTTTTCCTCCGCCGCAACCGGTGCAGCCACTGTTGTGCTTAGATAAAGATGAAAAGCCAACCTGGGAAAAACAAGGTGGTTTTTATTGCTGTTATTTGTTTCTATCTAAAATTTCAAAGGCTGCAGCGGGAGCAGAAGATATCCTCTGGAACACGCCGCCAGGAACTGCAAGTTGATACAGATGTATTGATTTAATCAGCCTGGATGACACCATTTATTTATGCAAAACATGTGTGACAAAAATGTGGCACTTTGAAGGTACAGTGATACGCTCCTGCTCCTGCCTTGCACATTAAAATATGCGATAAGAGCATCCAGCCAGCTTGGAAGGGTTGATTTTAAGGTGATATTTGCTTTATGCATCACGTATATTCCTGTTATGCAGGACAGCTCAACGTCCAGGAGGCTCCAAAAGCTTTTTTGCAGTAAATTTTAGATAATGTATTCAAAATTCCCACCCAGCAAACCAGATGGACACGGGCAAAGAAACTGGAAAGCACAAATGTTAAAACAAAAAAAAAAAAAAGGAAATATTAAAGCTCATGTTTTCTGGTATCTATTAGACAGAAATTAAAGAGTTTTTAATTCATGGGAAGGCAAAATTTGTCTGCAAATTTGGGAGATTACATGCTCGGAGACAATGTGAGATTGTCATCTCTTCAGCAACACTATGAGAAAATATTTGGAGTTGCTACGTACACCAGCAAAAGTTTACATGATAAATCAGTAGCTTGAGTGCTTCCAGAATCCTGGTACAGATGAATGTGTTGAAACTATTGTTTCTGTTGTCTTTTTAATGCTACTGGGAAGCTTTTTGTGGTAAAGCAACAGTTATTGCCAGCTACATTATTACAGTCTCAGTCTAACATCTGCAATTACTAGGGAGTAAACGGTTCGCATCCCATATGAAATATAAAAAAAATGAGGAACAGATTTCACTATTATTCTCCCTCTCTGCGAATCCTGTGGCATTTTTTACTGTTTAATCGTGCCTGGGCAGTTGAAAGGTCTGGGAGAAAAGGAAGCCAAAGGGCTCATTTACAATTAGTGATGGCTAAACATCAAAAAAAAAAAAAAAAGAGGGGGTGAGGGGGTGAAGAATTTGGTGGTTCAGAAAAATTTCAGATGATAATCAGAAATCTATGAAAAATGTCTCTAGACATCACATTTTATTGTTTTCCTCTTCTGTATCCTGTTCATCCCAAGGTGCTGCTTCTCCCTCTCCATGCATCTCTCCCTCTCCCAGCCCTCCAGCCATGCCCTCTTAACAGCACCATCCACCACCCCACTCTGTACATTTTCTTCCTCACGCCCTGTTCCTCAGAGCTGGGAGGAGATCCTACCGTAAAGATCCATCCAACTTGCTCATTTCCTTGCTTCAAAGCTCTCCTTTAACATTTTCTTCTGCCACAGTGCCCTATAAAGAACAATAAAATCCATAAAAAGTTGCACTTCCTGGCATGAGGAAGTAATTTTGCCAATATTTATGAACAATATTGACTTCAGTGTGGTTGCTCAGAGAGCAAAGGGCACCAACTATGCCAAAATTTGATCTTTTGCCCTGTTTTAGGTGCTTTTAGAGTGGGCTCTGCTGCACAAGGTATCCAAGAAGCTGGACCTTGTGATGGAGACCTCACCCTGCTGGGATATTTTGGGGCATTCAGCAGGAGACACGGAGCTTGCACTCAGTTCTCCTGGCACGGCGTGTCCTCGAGGCAAGGCTTAATTTGTGGGAAAGCCCAGGCCAAGCAGGGTGGACTCCAGCCTTTAAAAAATATATGAAAAACCTGCTTTTATGGAGCTGCCAAGATGTGTTTCTTCTGCGTTGCTATGGCAACCTCGGGTAGGCATTGGCCAGCCAGCCCTCGCCGCGATGCCGTGAGCCCCGATTCCATCCTGGGTATTTCCAAAGCCAAAAACTACTCTAGAAGCAGCCAGTGCAGGCCTTAACACACAGAGCACTTCCAAAACGTTTTCACATCTTCAAAGCACTGTGCAAACAGGAGCTAATTAAACTTTAATTAATGCCTTGACAGGTAAAAGGTTTTTCATTTTGCTTTTAGCTGATGCTCATTTGTGGCCAATGGAAATCATCGAGGACCCCAACCAAAACACTTTTAAGGTAAACAGACTCTGATTTGCTGCATACATTTAGCTAAGAGCCGAGTGAAAACTGTTTTTGTAAATGTATTTACTTACCCTTTTTTTAAAAAATATGATTTCCTTTTTTTTTTTTTTTCTTCCCTGCACAAAGATAAATAAATAGCAAGCTGGAACGAAATGACAGAATATATGTAAAACAGAGGGGAAAGGTTAAATACCAAAGTGAAATTGGGCATTAAAACAAAAGTCCATTCTCGGGGTGTAAACGAAGTGTCCAACCCTTTCATCAGAAGTGTTTACAGCTTATTTTTGTAATGTGAGTCTAAGTGGATAATGTAGCACACAGCAAGGGGCTGTGCATAAATACGGTCCTGTTTGTGATTTTAAAAATCATAACATTCTTTGAAATATGAAAATCCTGAGTCTTGATACAATCCATATTATTGAACTGATGCCAGCCACCTCCACGGATTTGATTAGCTCGCAGCAATCTGGGGATTTGATAGAGACATGATTTAAGAGCACAGCCTTCGCAGGGTGGTAATGAAGTGACACAAACTGTGCAAAGATTCAAAAAGGTGAGGATTGCTCCCTCCTTCCCTGCCATAGCTTCAGTGGAAATGCTCTGTCTTCAAGTTCTTTGGAGAATCAGATCATTTAAGACCAAAGAGATGATTCCAGATTCAAGAAGGGACTTAGAAACTCAAGGTTCTCAAAGTAAAACTTTGATCTTGCAAGATTAGCAAGAAAATGTCCTGGTGCCCCTGGAGGACTTCCAAGGTCTCATCTGCCCACTTGCTTTTTTTTTTTTTCCAATCCAACATGTCAGTGTTAAAAAGTTTCTTTCACTAGTTCGTGGCCAAAATCAAATCATGGCACAACAGGTTTGTCAAAGACCTCTCCTTGCTCCATCCCTGAAAACGTCCAGAGTAGGATAGGACCTGGAAATGTCCAAGGCCGGGTTGGATGGGGCTTGGAGCAACCTGCTCTGATGGAAGGTGTCCCTGTCCATGGCAATGTGGTTGGAACAAGATAATCTTTATGGTCCCTTCCAACCCAAACTATTCTGTGATTCTGTCCCTGCTTATTGCAGGGGGTTTGGACTAGGTGGCCTTTAAGGTCCCTTTCAACTCAAACTGTTCCATAATTCCAGGTTTCTATCCACTGCGTGGTTCCTGTTGGAAGAGAAGCCACCGAGGACACCTCAATTAGATGGACACACAGGAGCGTAGAAGGACTTGCTCTCTGGCTCCACTGATGGAAATTGTCTTGTGAAAGGAACTTGGATCCCAGTGCCAGGGAGGAATTCCACGTTTTGTTGCCTCTGCCAGCTCTAAACATCTCCCAGTAAGAGAGCTGGGCCATACAGTGGTGTGGCCATTCCCCAGTTCATACGGGCTCCACCTGTGGTTTGGGTGTACCACAAAGACAACGTGGGAATTCTCGCCCACATTCGGGCACCTCGCTGGGAATCCCGGTCAAAAACCACTTCAAGAAAGCTGGATCTGGACCAGCTTGTCCTCCATCAGGTGATGTTTGTGCTGGGAATGTAAATGATGCTCCTGCCCTCTTTCATCACACCTTGTGCTCTCCCGGCTGCAGCACTTCAGGAGTTGCGCTGTTCCGGCTGGGTTTGCCGAGGAATACTTTGAAAACCTGGAAAGAGGAAGGACTCAGCCATGAGCCCTCGGAAACCCACGTTCTTTTGTGACTGAGAGCTCTCTGGATACACTCACTGCATTTTTAACAACGAGACCATTGGCAGGGTTTTCTGAAATCGTTGGTTTCCTGCACCAGAAAACAAAGAGAGCCAAACCCTTTCCAGTGAGTTCGCTGTCGATTGTTCTTGTTCCTTGCTTTGCTGCAGGAAACACTAGAAGCCAATATCTGTAATAACTGGGATCCAAGCAGCTTTCTCACATCTCCTTGATGTTTTTTTCAGATCAATTTATATAAAACATTTTGCAAATTCTGGTCAAGTTTACCATTAGGAACAATTCCCGTCATTCATTCAACATTTTCCTTTGTTTAATTTAATGGGATTTCTCTGAAATTTCTTCTCATGCCAATCAAAAAATTGCCTTTCCTTTCCTAGTGGTTTACAGCCCTCATATACATGCAGACAGTTATCATATCCTCCCTTAGTCACAATTTGGCCAACTTAGCCATATTTAGGTATTTTAATATTTTCTCGTAAGCCATTCCCCTTTGGCTTTTCATTATTTTTATTACTTTTTCAAAATTATTTTTATTTTTCCTTTCCTCCTCTCTCCCAGGGCTCTCTCTGTGCTGCTGATTCCTTGCTGAGGTTCCCTGAGTGGAACAGCATTCAAGAAATAAGATGATCACCATGAGCACACTTTGGAAAACTGTTATCTCTGTTATCTCTCTGGTTGATTCAGCTTCGTGGCTCTTCCTGGAGTCCCACAAAGGACAAGTTTTCCACGGCCACATCCTACATCCAGCGGAGATCAAATGTTCTCCTTGGTTGTTGTCACATACCCCTACATGCATGGAGACTTTTCCTGCTGGAGGTGACTTATCCCGAGTTATTGAAGCTTTGCCACTAATTCAGCTCCTGTGCTTTTCCTGAGTGTTCCCATCCATCTGCAAATGCAATGCACATTTTGTTTGCTGTGTGTTCCAATGCACTAATGAAGGAATTAGATAAAGTCAGGCGTAACGCATTTTCCTCTCCCACCAGCACCTCCTTCATCTCCTCCAACGTGACATATCAAAATTTACCCTGGTTTATGGTACTCCAGCCAATGCAGAGACCACAGACAAGTACTTCTCTCCAGGCCAGATTGAGTCAAGCTTTCAAATAAGATTTTATGGGTCTATCAAATGCTTCGCTAAAACAGAGAGATTTGCCCAGAAACCATCGTAGCTGTTTTAATCTTCCTGGCCAGGCAACTGAAGTTGGAGGAGCTGGTCACGAGATTGTGAATATCTCTTATGGAGGTCTCTGCTAGTTTAGAGCCAAAAGTGATGTTTTTAAGTGAGCTTTCCTCCCTACTAAAATTCCCTGGGCTCCAAGTGCTATACCAGCACACCAGAGTTGTTTGGTAGCAGGAGGAAATCTGGGCACGACTCCTTGACCTGTGATTTTCAGATGCAAAATAAAGTGAGCCTGGACACCACACCCACCCTGTCGGTGCATTGGCTACATCCCCTTGCCTCTTGGTGGCCCTGCACAAGTTGTTGTTGCCAGGACTGGCAGCAACATGGGGTGACTGATGTCCACCCATGTGGACCTGCCCCTACAGCAGCTGTGGGGCTGCCCTGGGTCACCCTAACCCAGAGCAGGGGAAATAAGAACTGGGAAAGGAGAAGCCCAAGACCTGAGGCCGCTCTGTGTTGGCTTGTCATCACCTGACTTAATAGTTAACATTATTGTTACATTTAAGAGAGAACATAAGGAATGCATTTGTCTGGAATTACTTATCACTTGGAAGTCTGGGCTCCCAAGAAGATATGAACAGCTTTAGCAGGTCAGGCTGGAAGCCCATGCCAAGTAACCTCCTATCTGCAACAGTAGTGAGAGCCCAGGAAAGAGCACAAATGTAGGTCAATTCCACAGCAAGTCCCCCAAAGACTTGCCCAGCTTACAGTGGTTTCTGGCTCAGGCACTTTTTGAACCAGACATGGAGCCTCTCTGTTTAATACAAAACCCAGATGGATTTTGAAAACCTCTGATGGGTTTTTCTTTCATGAATGCATCCAGCAAACTTTTAATGCTCCCAGCATCCCGTGGTAAGGAGTTCCACGAGATGAGGAAGCGCAGTGTGGAGGATCGCTGCTGCTTGGTTAAAGTTGCCAGCCACCAGCTTCGTTTGATGCTTCTGAGTTTGGGATTAGGGGAGAAAACAGCAAACAGCTGCTTGCTATTCTCTCCTTGTCATTCCTAATTCCTGAGGAGGCCATCATATGCTCTCAGTCATCTCTCTGCTGGCTGAAGAATCAGAGTCCATTTAATTGTTCTCACAGTGAGGACTGAGTCTTTAATTATCCTTGGCGCCATCCTCTGAGTGTGTTCCAGTTTGAGTGCTTCCTGTAGGAGCTGGGAGATTTCAGGTATTCCAGGTGGACATGCCCCAAAGGTTTATAAAATAACACACTTTTTATCTATCTATGTATCTATGTATCTATGTATCTATGTATCTATCTATCTATCTATCATCTATCTCTTCATTTCTTAATAATTTCTAGCATTCCCTTTGCTTCCTGAGAGCCAGAAATCCAAACTATTTCACAGGATAATCGCTGTCAGAGCTCTAACTGACCCCAATGACTAGAGTTAGTTTAGGGTGTAAGAGTCAGACTTACTTCAAAGGATTTCCAGCACCTTCCTCCCCCATGTTCATCACTTGATATTTCTCTGCCCTGAGTCTCACCTGATGTTTTCTCACTCAGCCATGTACTTCCAGATGGATTTTTGGCATCTCATCACAGTCACCTTTCATCTTTAGCCCCTGAATAGTTTAGTATTATCAGCAGGGTGGACTCATCAGTCTGTCTCCATCCTCATATGATGATTTCTTCTCAATTTTTCCTTAGTTTGACACCAGATCCCAATCTATCTGTCAAGTGGAGTGACCCATACAGAGCTATGTCATTAGTGACTGCTGAAATGCCTTGGAAAGCATCTTTCCCTGCTAGGATGAGTGATGTGGGAAGAGAAGTAGAAAGAAATTTCCTCTTATTCCTGGAAATAAATGACAATTGTTCTAAAAGTCTGCAGACGTCTGGCTGTTACATCATCTGAGGCTCTGCAGTTTCCAGTTCGCAGTCCCTTAACAAAGGACATGCATTTCCTTCAAGGAATTCCACCATCCACACATCTGATATTAATTCTTATTGGGCAAAAACAAGAATAGGCACAAGTGACTTTTCCAGTTTGTGTTTACTTTTTCCCAGGCCACAAAACATCCATTGACTGTGAAACTCAAATTTGCTGCATAACAAACGCCTGCTTTCGTAATAGGTTAATAAAGCTGTTTCACAAATAACAGCACGAGAAGCTGCAGATGCTGACCCAAGGAAAAAAAAATGAATACAAGCAACGTTTGGGTTTAATTTGATTATTTATTAAATATTTATCGCAGTATCTGAGAACTGAAGGAATTTCGTTTTGCCCCGCTGGTCATCCTGAGATGCTGAAGTCAGCAAAGAGGGATACCTTGCACCTCCTGGGAGTTATAAATTGCACTTTGAGGCTGCAGTTTCGTTCTTTGCTCCTGTTTCCCCACCCTTCAGACAAGGAGGTTTCTTTGCTCCCTTGACATGGGAGAGAGCTTTAATTTAGAAAGCGTTGTGGAAAACACAGAAATCTGGATTGACAGTTGCCCTGCCCAAGCCTGGTGGTTATAAATAAAATGAGCCAGAAGAAAATCCTCGGTCCTGGGGCATCAGGGCTTGTAGCCCTTGGAATGATCCCTGGGATCCAGGAATTCCCTCAGAGCACTGCTCACATCCACATGTTCACCCACCCCACCTCAGGCATTGGTCACTGCAGATTTTCCTGACGGGTAGAAAGTGTGGCTGAGCAAATCTGCACAGAAGGGAACATTTGGGCCGGGACAGGGAATTAGACGTTGATTACTCTCTAAATATCGCCCCCTTTGAAGCGAGCAGGTCTGTGTTTGGGCAGGATCAGATGCTCTTTCCTCACAGTTTGAGGCACATCATGAGTTATTTTGTGTTCCTGCCGTTGGGATCATGATTTCACTGCAGCCCATTGCACGGGGCTAACTGAGGTAAAGGACAGGGAAAGGCATTTGGATATGGATGCCCTATGGCCACAGCCTCATGTCCGGCTGGAAAATCCCTATTTTCTGCTGTAACACAACACAGCCATCAGACATTATCCAGGGCAACTGCCGGGTGGGAAGGGCAGTGGGGTCGGGAAATTACCAGGGAAGTTCTCTCTGCCATGCCCTGTCCCTCCTTGCTCCTTTATGGAGCCTGAGAAGCTGAGATTTGACCTTCATTCCTACCTGGGAATGCTTTATTCTTTCCCTTTCTCCATATTCAGTGGGGTAATAAAGTCAGGACACGTGAGGAATCTGGCCAATGTTGTATTCAATCCCTGCCAGTGCTTAAAGGGTGTATTTTGGAAATAAACCTCCTTTTTCTTCTATCGTTTATCCAATTTCTCATATTTTTCCTAAGCATCTGTTACAGGCAAAAGTCAGTGGGTGTCAGTGTCATTCAGGATCAGACCAGGACGAGCAGGGCTCTCCTACGTCAGTGCTTTTCGGGGTTTTACCACATTTGGATGCGGCGTGGCTCGGGGATCCGGGATGAATTGCTCTTCCGCATCTTCTTTTTGTGTCGCTGAGATGGAAAACAGAAAGCATCAGCTTGCAATAAATTCCCAGATGTGCTAAGTAACACACAATGGAGATCCTTTCAGCAAACTGTCAGGAGGAAGAGGCTTCACTGGGAGTAGGGAAGGGCAGCTGCCTCCGTGCTGAATTTGGCAGATTGGGGTTTTACAGCTGCTCCCCAACCTATTCCAACCCCATTTATCTGCTCCATCCCCCTCCCTGCCTTGCCCGTGCTGCAGACAGAGCTGTGCTCAGGATGAGGAGCTTCATCCTCTCCAGGGGTGCTGGAGCTGTGATAACAACACCGGTGCTGAGGGTGCTTTCTGAGAGTTTCAGGGTTTTGGTAGAAATTGTAACAAAAATCTTTCAGCTCATTCAGGAACCGCTTTCTTAAGCACAAAAAAAAATCAAATACTTGGCATTTTCGGAGTTGCCACCCTCCAGAAAGGGCAAAATGACTGGCTAGGTCAGGATCAAGGGTAATGGACCTTGATCTGTTACCTTGATCCGTTACCCTTGATCCAAAGGGAAGGAGAAGGACATACCTGTGGCTCTGAGCCTGCTGGAAGCACTTCCATGCCCTGCTGAACACTTGGCTGCTCTGCCCTCAGCCGAGCTACTGAAAGACATGTTTTTTATGGCCACAGATAATTTTCTTCTGAGCATGAAACCCCAGAGATAAAAAGGCCTTTATTTACAAGTGTTGGAGCAGAGAGGTTGCAAACTGCACCCCTGAGCCAGCCAAGATTTCCGTCCGGGAGTGGGAATGGAGTGGGAAGTCAGTGGTGTTGGAAATGATCCACCACATTTTGCCCCTGGGCACTTCTGGGCTCTTTTGCACTCTTTGCACTGGGATCCTGCAAATTTTGCCTGCACAAATGCACAGAAAGGACACAAATTAAGCAGAATCCAACTTTTCACTTATCCCAGGCAAGTTTGATGCTTAACCATCTCTTTAAATGATTTTTAGGGGTGGCTCATGTAACTTGGAAAGTTCTGGGGCATGCATCAGGCGGGGAGAGGAATCCTGCAGCGCCAGCTCCCCCGGCACACAGGGATCAGACCCCGTGAACCCCCAGCTGTCCAGGTTGGAAAATGCCAGAAGTTTTCTGGGCTCATAAGTGGTGTTATCTGTACCATGTGCAAATAACTGCACTCACTGATTCTTTTTTTTTGGGGGGGGGGCATTTAAAGAAGAGTCGCATTTTTAAAGGTTCCTGTGTGACAAATGACCTGAAGGAGGTTCAAATCCATACTCCAATTATTCCTACAAAGCTGGGAGCCTTCCCACTTCACTTCTTTCCGTGTAGAAATAAGGGAAAGGTCGAGAAGGGAGGTTGTGAATCCCTGTAAAGCAATAACAGCAGCATCAGTAAGAGCTCTTCCATCAGGAGGGCTCGCTGCCCTCGCTCCCACAAGGCTGTGGGACAGCATGGAACGCTCAGGGAATGACACGTTCCCAGCAGGAACGGCCTCATTTGCATCGTGGCAGGACACGGAGACCCGAGTTCCATCCGAAGCGTTGAGCAAACCCGAGGTGACAACACAGTCCTTGTTTCCATGCCCTGTGCAGACTGAGCTGACCCTTTCCAGACCCTCCTCCCTGCTCCGAATGGGAGCTTTGTGGGAACCCCACGGCAAGGAATAAAGTAGAAAAGCAAGAGAGAAGAGGAGGCAAAAAGCGTTTAGACCTTCACTAAGTCCAGAATTCCTCTAATCTCTCAGACTTCTACATTTTCTAATAGAGGCAGTGAGATTTCAGGCTATTCTGTTAATTATCAAATTGTGAAATGAGCTCTTTTAGGAGTAATATCATTGTCTATTTAAAAAAAAAAAATAAAATCAGAGTCAGGTTAAAGTTTTGTTGTTTTCCTACCCTAACAATGCCAAAGCACAGTGTTTGATCGACACAAGGGTGAGAAATCAGCTGGCAGGGGTTGTGTTAGCCACAAAGCCACTGATAATCCAAAGTACAAGGAGGAAAATATCATTATCAGACTGAATTACACTCTCCAACTACAGTCTCAATTATTCCGTGATTCCTGATTTTGCAAAATGATAAAATTCATGTTCTTATGAATGTTTGTGAGGAGTCCAGTGCTCAGCTCCAGATCCCTTTACAGGAGATAGAAATGACTCATTAACTCCAACAAGGCTTGGATCGGGCTCCCCTCTGGGAAACTCCTTAAAACAACCAGGGGAGTTTCCATATGAACAATCCTCAGAAATTATGTCAGTGTTTTATTTGTACACTTGTGCAGGTAAAAATTGAGAAGTGAGAGAGCTGATCTTTTCCGAGGAGGTGGAAAAATAAGGAAAAAATGGTATCCTAATAGAACAATTAATCCTCGTTGTGGGATGAACATTTCAAATCACGGCACCAATTTACTGTAGGTTATGATTTTAGGAGCACAAATCCCACAAAAAATAATAGGATTTCGCATTGAGTTTAACAATATTCCTTTAAAAATGCTTCCTCTGATTATAAAGCTGCTTTTATTGGTACAACTTGTGTGTATTAGGTATAAAAAGAGGAAGGATAATAAGCCCTACTCATTAAAAAAGCAGAAAATATTATGCATTTTCAACTCATGTTTTCTTTGTGTTCAGCTTGAAGGTTATTAGCAATCATTTTAACTACAGGAAATTGTAAGTAAGATTATTTTTTCTACTTTTTTTTTTTTTGGTAAAACAAAATAGAAAATTAAGATATTTATCTTTTGCTGCAAGAACTATGCCATTAAATACAGCAATGTTGTACAAATTGCAAACAACTAAAAGTAGGTTCATAATAAAATATAAATATAAAATATACTGCTATAAGTTTCTGTGTTTCATGAGTACGTCTGATGTAATATATACAAATACCTAATCACTATTCATGATTTTTTAAAGTACTGTACTGTGATTTTAGAATGGAACTGATATCTGCAATCTTGACAGGAATATTACCCCTTTACTAGCATTTGTATCACTACAAAATGCTGGTTTTAAATGCTGTTTTGTATGGAGAAGAATATTTTATAATGTCAGATTTTTCTATATCTTGTGGCTGTTCATGTGTCCTGTGATTTACAGCCCATTTTGTTTTTCAGATCGTGAGTTCTGCGTTTCAAAGGAATATTTTGCCAGCGTTGTTATTCCCTTCTAAAATTCCATTTCGGTGGTAATGTAGTTTTAAAGAGTGAAGCCCAAGAACAGAAATAGCACATTTTTTTTGAAAACTATAGAGCCTTGTATAGTTTTCATCTACAGCCTTAACATTCATCATCATCTCCCTGCTGCTTTAGAACCACTAATGTTATTATTCCCTCCTTTTTTTTTTCGCTAGGCAGGAATATTAATGAGATATCATTTCCCTGCTTTTGTAAAAATCCCTCTCCCATTGCTTGTTCCGTGGATAAAAACTCCAGAGTCGGTAAAGCAGCGAGACCGCTGCTGAAACCCCATCCCCTGAACTCCCAGATCCACAAACTCACAAACCACCCTTTCCATTTCACCCCTGTTCCCTGCCTTTGCTTCCAGCTGCCCCCCCAAATTCCACAAGCCAAAATCCTCCCCATCCTGTGCATTCGCAATCGAAGGATCCCACACGTTCCTGAGGCAGATCGGAAAAAAATCACCGCAAACAAGCGATTGGGAAAACTGATTAAACACCAGCGAAAAAAAAAACCTTCTTAGACATCAGATTTCCTGAGCTTTTTCCCCTCTCTCGCTGCTCTACTTACTTGTAATTACGGCTGGGGCCATTCCTTCCTATTCCACGGGATAAACTGGAATATACTGCTCGGCAGTTTTGTCTCCAGCCCTTTAAACACCAGAGACCTTAGAAGCAAACAACCCTTTTTTTCTGCCTGTTATGAAATTTTAATGCTCTTCCAAGGCTCTCAAAATCAAACCCACTTACTTCCCTCCCCCTGCCCCAACAGCTTGGCTCCTTTGTACCTTTTGTTTCAGAACTGTGCCCAAACTAAATATACTGAGCCAGGAGGGAACTACAGCTTTAAAATAGGGGTTAAAGTGGCCCTTGTTTTCCTGCACCTCTTCCCGCTCCCGAAATCCCTGGATTTCGCTTGGGGAGCGCTGGAAAAAGCAGGTTGGGGAGTGGAAAGCAGAGCAGAGATGCCGACTCTGGACAGAGAGCCCTCAAAAAGGGGTTTCACGGAGGGGACGGTGGTGCCAGCGCCGGTGTGCGCCAAACAGCTTTGTGATGGATGTGTTTATCCCTAAAACTAAGGTCCCATTCACCGCCGGGACAGCCGGGATTGGGCGGGAGGACGGCGGGAGAGGTGCCTGGGAGAACACGGCGGGTGTGTTAAGGCGCCTTGTTCGAGCATTCCCTCAAGTGCCAGGGCAAGAGTCTGTGCTAAAGGTGATCTGTAGACCTTAAGGATCACAGGTAAGGACCCCAAAAGGGCTTTATTTTGCTGGGAGAGAGGGAAATTTCCCTCCACAGCCTTTCCCACCCTGGGCACGGCCAGGCTCGAAGGGCTGCAATGACAGGGAGGCTACGAGGTGACGAGAAATGCTGTAAAATAAGGAAAATGCCTGGCTAGTCCCTGCTGCTGGAATGTATTTTCTCAACTCAGTGTTTGTCTGGAGATTTGGGAGACCTAAACTCTCCCAAAGGTCTTTTTGCACTTCTTGTCAATCCCCTTTGCCCCAGTAACTCCAAATTCACAGTATTTGATTCCTCTGTAACACCTCCTGCTCCCAGTCCTGCGCTGCTCAGGCGGAGATGGAAATTAGAGCCTTTCTGAACGTTCCCTAATTTATGCCAAGTGCCTTTAGTCAGGTTGGAGAGAGCTGGCTGGGAATCCTTAAAATTCTGCTTCGTACCCCTGAGATACCACAAGCAGCCATTGCAAGTGGAGTTAGCAGGTTGTAGCCCAAATTTCACCTCAAGATTTGGTGTGTGGAGAACACCAGAACAAAACATGGCCTGATTGGAGGTTTGTAGAGTTTAAGATCACTGCAAGAGCACATGGAGTCCTCTGTGCTTCCAAAGGCAGAATTTAGAGAAGGATGATATGCAAAATTTGATGTGATTAATAGAGATGTGGAATGTGTGGTGGGAATTTCACAATAAAGATTTTTGTTGTCTCAAGATGAGGAGGTCTGCGCTTGGTTTCAGAAGAGGGAGAGGTTTGGTGGATGTTCTGTCCCCATTTTATTGTCCTCATCAGTCCCTTGGCACAGGGATGGAGGAGAAGAACAGCAATAAGAAAAGTCCAGGGGAAGCATTTGGGGTAAGAAGGAGAGGAAGAATTCGAGGTAACACTGCAGGTCAGGGGTTGCAGACCGGGAATTTTGGGTGTTCAAGAAGCCCCAGAGCATCCCTGCTGCCAAGAGCTCAGGGACAGCAAGTGCTGCATCCCCATAAAGGCAGGAAGGGGCTGCACTTCCAAAGTGCCCCTAGCCCTCCTCTTTTAGGATTTAACCCTGTGGAAGGGGCCGGTGCAGAGCTGAGCCCAGCCAAGGCCGGCCTGGGAACGGGCTCCGGGTTGGGATTCGCACACCCCAGTAACTCACTCCCACGGCCCTGGGCAGCATTGTTCTCTAAAAGCAGACATGTTTCCTTCCAAGGAGCAGACATGGAAAGAAAAACACACACAAAAACAAATCATCTCGTCCTTCCTTCTCCGGATGGCGCGCAGCCCGCTCCCGCCTGTCACTGAGGCCTGAGGTGGACACGATCCCAGTCTGACAGAGGCGATGGGGGGGATGAAGAAGTCGTCTCCCAAGTCCCTTTTCCCTGGAAAATGCACTCCTGATGATGGCAGACCCAACCAAGCTTTCTCCCCAACCCCTCCTACGTGCATCTCCCTGCTACCAGCCCATCTCAGCACATCCCAAAGGCAGGCATGGGATACTTGGGGTTTTTCCATATGTCCAACTTTTTCTATTCTGTCGGGAAGGATCTGAGTTAGCTCATGGCTCTGTCAGTCTTCCCTAATATCCACCCAGTGCAGTTCCCTGCCTTTCTGCGAGCTTTGGAGCTTTGCAGGGTTTTGACTGGGAAGAAATCACTGCAGAAAGAAGCAGAATCAGCCATGGGTTATTTCATCCCTCCTCTCCACCTGTATCCAGTCCTCATGCCCTGAAGGCATTGAGGCACTGGGTAAAGCTCTGAAGATACAAAAATCCTGGGTGTTTTGAAGGGGATAAACCCATCCTTTGCGACGGGATCGCCGCCACTTTTTGCCTTGGCTCTGTTATCTATCCCTCATCAGGTATTTTTTTAAGCTTTCTCTCCTCACAAAATATTCAGCAGATCATAATAGGCTCAAAACACAGTTGGGCATCTGTCCTGCTGCTGGGGCTTTTGGCTGCTTTTCGATCATTAAACGGGCCTGGCTCCGCACAACCTGACAAATACGAGGTGAACTTTAGCCCCGGGTCTGCCACCTTCACACAACAAGGGCACATATTCCACAGCTGGGGAGCTGTTATTTGGCTCGCACTGTACCACGGGTCAGAATTTATGGCTTTGTTATTATTATGTTTGTGAGTTTTACGGCCGCACGGGTCCCGCGGGAACCCGCGGCGCTTTCGCTTGGCCGTGTCAGTCAGACGTTCATAACCCACCAAAAAGGAAGCATTGAAAATGCTGGGAATATCCTGTCTAACACTGTCTCTCATCTCTCTGACCCTCAGGTAAGGGCCAGACTTTGTTTGCACCCACCAGCGGAGGAAGCTGATAAAAGGCATTAGGGGAACATGGAAGGGGAGCGAATGGCAATGAGCACTCGGCAGCGTTGCTGCCAGACACCTCTGCTGCCCTGTTTGTTCCCTCTAATGACACATGTCCCAAATTTCCTGATCATAACAGTCATCATGTTGCTCTTGGTGTTTTATTGCCCTCTGATGTGGAGCCAGGAGCTTCACAATGGGAGTTAACCTGGAGTTAATGAATTTAACCACTCCGGTTCATCTGCTGACTCCTCAGAGCGTTAATGGCTTTGGGGGCACACAGAGAGGGATTGTCACTCACCTACAGTGTGGAAACACACCACACTCTGCCCAGATTTCCCTGTGAGCCACCACAGCAATGCTGACAACTCAAAAGCTTTGCTTTTTGGCTCTTGGACGCCCCTGATTTGTCAGGGAGAGTGGCACTGGTGGGGTAAAATATCTGGGGTTGGATATTTGCCCCATAAGTGCTATGGATAGATGATAATGAGCATCTGTCAGGTGTCCTTGTGGGGACTGCAGTGAGCAAACTTCTCTGCTGCAGCGTGGGTTGTAGGGTCAGTGACATGGGGGCATCTCTCACTGAGCAGGACCAAGACATGCAGTGGGTTTAGCTGCCAGAAATGCTCCTGCGGGGCCCTCTGACCCCACTGCAGCAGCACTGGCCTTCCCCACCAAGCCACAGACTCTTCAGAAAAGTGCAAGATTCCCAAGCAGCAAAAGTCCTCACCCCACAGGAGCACCAGCATCTCCCACCACCCACAGCCAAGAGCTGACATTGAACTCACAAGATGTATATAATAATAAATATATGAGTCCCTGATATAAAATGCTGTAGTTATTCTTTCTAACTTTCTAATCACCTTTTTTTTTCCCTCCTGTCTGCAGAAATTATTCCATTCTGCACCTGTCCACAGAATACATCACCCCAACTCAGCATACCTCAGCTCCTGCTGGGCAAAGGCAACTGGATACCCTCAGGCAGAGGCCAAACCAGGAGTCCTTTAACCTAATAAGGCAGGCAAGGCTACAAAGGCATCTACAATTCCCCTGGATTTTCCTCCAGGGAGGCAGGTGCTATCTATCCTTGAGGAGCACAGACATCTGACATGGCCATGACTGTGCCGTGCCTTTCTTTCACTGCTGTGTGTTCCTGTGCTGTGACAATTCCTGGCTTTCCAGCTGAGATCACAGTCATGGAATCCTGCAATGGTTTGAGTTGGAAGGGATCTTAAAGATCAACTTGTTCCTGTTATGGGACTAGACCAGGTTGCTCCAAGCCCTGCCCAGCCTGGCCTTGGACATTTCCAGGGATAAGGCAGCCATAGCTTCTCTGGGCAACCTGTGCCAGGGCCTCATAGGGAAGAATTTCTTCCTGATATCTAATCTAGGTATACCCTCTTACATTTTGAAACTGTTATCAACTGTCTTATCTGTACATGCTCTTGTCAAAAGTCCCTTTCCAGCTTTCAGTTGCCCAATTTTTGGCAGTGATTACCAACGGCTGGATTGGTGTAACCACCACCTGCAAAACCACCTTGTGCTGAGGATGGCCCTAAAAGCCACGTGCTTGATGATCAGGAGGGCAGAATGCCCAGAAAAAATGATGAGTAACCACAGGAATGTGGGACTGATCCGCCTGTCTCCTGCCACCACCTGCGAGTTCCCAAAAACACACGGGAGCACAAGAGGGAGAGGAGCACCCAAGGAGGAAATAGTGCTGCTGCCAAAAGGGCAATGGGGGGGATTTGCTGAGGTTTGGGGCAGTTGTGGTGGGAGAACAGAATGGATTCGGTGTCCTCGGAGCCTGCGGGGTCTCCCACATGCGTCGGCAATTCACACTCTGGCTTTTACGAGGTGAGAGGAGCTGCTGGAAGGCTTTTTCCCCAGCTTGCTGGGGAGGCTCAGGCGAAGCCCTCCTGGTGAGGGCAGGCTCTCAGCCCAGGTGTGAGCGACAGCAGGCAGGAGTTCTGGAGTCTGCACATGCCAGCCTGGAGAATAGGCACAGGAAAAGGTCAGACAGGCAACATCTGCTTCATTAAAAAAATAAAACAGCCCTCTGCTCAAGTACAGAAGTGCTTTGCTGCAATAGGAGAGTTCCCCTCTTCCAGGAACTTCTGAATGAGGGAGCCAAGAATTTGAAAAGGTAAAAAAAAAAAATAGGTGAAAGATGGAGATAAACTTCATCTCCATCTGTGGGCAGAGGGTGAACAAGCGCAATCCGCTTTTGTGACACTCAGCAGAAAGGCAGAGCTGAGCAGGAAGAAAGGAGGATCCAGTTTCACATCTCATCTTAATGAGCCCAACATCACACGTGCCTTTCACAACAAGAAAATGCTCTGTGGGCACTGGAATGGCTGACTGTGGATTTGTGCACACGTGGGTTACAGGGTCGAGCCGCGTTGTTTAAGGCCAGCTCCTCACTCGGGCATGAAAATTAATCCTTGTGGGCTCTTGGATTTGCACTTCACACTCTCAGCGAAATGTTAGACATTTGTGAGCCGCGTGAGAGGGAGGAAAAGCAGCTTTTTGCCTGGCAGTTGGGGTGACCTGGCCTTATTTCGGTCCTGGCACCCCCCAGACCCACTCACATTTTTTTATCCCTCATTACATCCTGCGCGAATTCCTTCTGGTCTGAGAGTTTCCATTCTTGATCTCTGTCCAGAGGTGAGCCTTCTCCGTTGAAAGTTTGTTCTAAATTGATTTAACTATTTTTAAAAGTTACTCATTGCTGGATAAATATACTTCTCCCCCTGCAAATGCATTTCCCTGATTTTCCCCTCCAAAGGGAGCAGCAGGGATATAGTAAAACATTTTAGGAAGAACAGTCTGGTTGATACCAAGGGAGCCAAATGAAAGAGAAACAAAGAAAGCAAACAGGATATTTATGGCAACTCTAGAGAGCTCTCTGGATGTAGTCATTAAAAATAGCCTTTAAATAACAATATTGGCTTTCTGCTCCATCCTCAACCACAGAGAACACCCTTTGAAAGGCTCGTGTGCACACCCAAGGCTTGTGTGGGGAACTGTGCATTGACAGGTGAAAGGAAATAATCCTGAGCGCGTCCTTAACCTGCATAAAAGGCAGTTTGACTTGTGCACACCCTGGAATACACACGCTGGTCTGTTTTTAGATGGAGCTTCATCATTCACTCTGCATTTCCTTGGAGAAAGCTTGCGGTTCTTCAGGGCAAAGAAAAATATGGTTAAATTAGTCAGCTCCCGTGCCTTTTCCTGCTGCGAATTTTGAGTTGCTCTCCATCCTTTTGAAAGAGTGAGTCAATAAAATAGTCCCACAAGAGAAAAAAAGCTGTGCTTTCAGTTTACTAAATAAACACAAGAGAAATACCGTACAAGATTTATGTAGTTTGCAAGTGTCTCTTAAAAATTAGAAATCCCACTATTTTCCCAGTTGAGGCATGGCTAAATTACAGTGAATAGATCTTGCTCCATTAGCAATTTTCATCTCCAAAAGGGTCCTCCTGCTCAAATGTTCATTTTTCTGCCAAAAAAATAAACTGCTCTTTCCCTTTCTGTGCACAAGAATTTGTCACTGCTACAACCTCAGGTCTTCCACTGTTGGTCAGAAACCTGCTGAGGGGAAGAACTGCCTGAGATACACCTTCCCTGAAGGACTTTGTCCTTTCTGCTCTTTTCTCCAGCAAATGTATCAAATCCTGCTCTAGAAAGCTGGTTGGAACAAGTAAGGCAGTGTTTCAGCATCCATTCTATTTTTCCAGCTGAATTTAAATTTTTTTTTAAACATAAATGGCATCATTAACGTCAATTTCTGGATCTGTTAAGAGGTAGGTGGTCCAATGCCTTCAGTACGACTGTACTTCATTCCCTACCACTCTGAAAATGCTTCAGCAGGATACAATGGAAGGAATTACCATCCAACCCCCTTTTTTTTTTCTCTTTTTGTTTCCCAAAACAGCTGTGTCACAGATAGCCCTCCCCTCCACTCGCTCCTCTGACCTCTTACTCTGCAATCCTCTTGGATTCCCTCCAGGGAAGGCAAATATTCCCTCCACCTTCCCCCAGAATTGTGTGTTCCTTTAACCTTGGAACAATCTTCAGCCGCTAAAAATAGACTCCCAATTCCAAACGTTGCCGGCTCTCGTCGTGTCACAACTGCATTTTGACATTCTGTTCCCCTCGGTGGGTCACATGCACCATTCCCGCCTCCTTGCCAAGGCTGACAAAAGCACAACGTGTCACCAAAATTTTAAGCAGGAATTCCAATGGCCAGACCAAAAAAAAAAACCAACAAAAAAAAGCAATGATGCGTTGAGAAGCTGTTTCGTACGAAGACCAACGGAGAAAAAACATTCACAGAATTACAGACTCATGGAAACTCGAAATGGAAAATGGATTAGGTCATCCAGGCACTTTGTTTGCTAATTCAGGATAATCCCCTATGGCACTGACTGGTTTAAAAGCCATAAATGAGAGATCTCTTGCCGGTATCTAGGAAGATTATTCACAATCCAAGATGTCTCCCAGTATTTCTGACATTTAGACTAAATTCCTCCTCTCAGATCAGCATCCTGTCCCTTCCCATCTTGGATCTCATTGCCACCAATTCTTCCATTCCATCTTCATGAAACTTGAGGTATTGAGACTTTCTCCGTAAGAAATATCTGATTTTTTTTCCGTGGATATTTGCTGGATAATATACCTGCCTTGTGTTTTATCAAAATTGAAGTACTCAATGATCTTAGAGGTCTTTTCCAAATTTAATGACTCTGTGTTTCTAACTAGGATAAATAAGCTTTCAGCTTTCCAATTTTCCCTTGATTTTAACTGATCTAATTGTTGCACAGCATAAGAAACCTCTAAAGAGTGCACATACACAGAAACAGCACCAGAGAAAATCAAATCAATGCAGGGAAACCTCCTGGATATTCCAGATTTGAGGCATGGACAGAAGGTGAACTGACACCAATATTATTGTACCCTATATCACCCCATGCCTGATTTCAGTCAGTCACTTGGACCCCATCAATTGCTTGCATTTTGGAGAGATAAAATGCTTGGGTTATTCAAGAGCACCACGGTGAAAAAGGGGTGAAGAAAAGCAAATCTGAAAATTTAATGCAGAGAGCTCTGACAGGTTGGTGGTCTGGGGTGGTTGAATGATCTCCTTTTGGGTTTCCTTGCTGCTGGGGGAAAATCCTTGGGGTTAAAGAAGCACAGCTCCAAGCCAAACCATTCGTATCAGTGACCTGGTAGCACCATATATCACTTTCATTTGAGAACTGTCCTCACAATCCCTGCTTGTTCCTGATCAATACTTCACCACGAATAAAAGCGAACAGAACAAACGGGAAAGATTTATTAACCCTGCTGATATGTTAAAAGCATTCTGTCAAAGAATTTGAAAAATGCTTCTCATATTTAGTGTTCAGAGACAGAAAATCCCTTTTGAGTAAGGCAAGGTATGTAAAATAC
Organism: Ptilonorhynchus violaceus; assembly: GCA_013397565.1. NCBI lineage: Eukaryota > Metazoa > Chordata > Aves > Passeriformes > Ptilonorhynchidae > Ptilonorhynchus > Ptilonorhynchus violaceus. Next base: position 112,008 of record VZRJ01008575.1, on the reverse strand, counting down.
ATCAGTACCTTGGTGTGGAAATCCAGACCTGGCTCGCTCTATACATTACTGATGAATAGGTATTATTGAAAACTGCATGTGGTTCTTAGCAGGGAGAGCAGCTCCACATCAGAATGAGAAAGTAATTGTCAGCACTCAAGGAGAAACACTGGTCACATCTTTAAGGGAGTTGAGAGAATGGGAGGCTTTAAGATGGTAAAACACAAGATTAATGGAATTGGGAGAAGCTGTTGACAGAGTTTCTTGAGGGGAATGAAATTGGAAAGTGATACTTGTTGGGACGCGGCCCCTGGAAATTTGCAGCAGTCTAAAGCTATACACAGATCTCCTCACTGTAATAAAAGTATGGTCTGAGACAAAATGAGGGTTCGAACCGCGTGTCAGAGAGTCCCTGCTGGAGCGGGATTCCAAAAGGCACGTCGCAGTGCAGGCAATGAATCCCAGACACGGGGTGCAGAACGCACACTAAATGAATCCAGCACAATGCACTGCACTGCAGGGCAATCAGCACCTCCAGCACCGTCAGCAGAGAGCAATAACCAACCCCAACGAGCCACCTGCACCCACAGCCTTTCTCCAAGGCTGGGACAACTGGCACGGTGATCACGGGTGGGGAGAATCTCCCTTTGGCCAAATCGCTTTCCAGTTTGCGCTTGGGACCTTGCTGGGCTGGCATGAAGGAGAGAGGCAGCCTGAAGCCCAGATCAGATCGATGTGCTGCCACTGGGATGGGGGAAAACCAAGAAAATATATCAAGGAACATCCCGGGTTTGGATGCAGGTGAGATTCTGGTCCTTTCTTCGCGATCTTTGCAGCGCCAAGGAGAGGCAACGCTAAAACATGAAGCAAATTCATGGCCAGGAGTTTGAAGGCAGGTTTTTCCCTCTGTGCCTGGCAAGGAGGCAGGGAGTTTTATTGGAAGCAGACATAGTTTCCATAGTTGCCTTTGTCAACTCCAAATTAGGCTGTTCTTCTGGAGAACATCTTTAATCAACTGGAAGCTGATCAACCCTCTTCATGGGCTGGGTTTTTCACTGGAACAATGTAGTAACACCAGAGGCCTGCGAGCTGTGCTCCAGTTGGACTTCTGACATTTCAAACTCTAGACGGCTTCAGCAATGCACTTTGAAAAAACATATAAATAATTTCTGAATAAAGAGAAACGAGTAGGGCTTTCTCCATAGAGAACCTCCAGCTTTGGAAATAACTGTCCCTACTCTGGACGGAAACACCCTCAGATATCGAGAGGATATTGGAGTGAACAGGCACAACTCTCCCATGAAGCCGCTTGGTGAAAGAGTGGTCGAGGTCTTGGGAGCACTCAAGGAAAGCAGACCCTTCCAAGCACAGATCCCTCTCCTGGGATGCTGAGGCAACTCCTCCTTGGAGCTAAATTTTCTCACTTAAGGGACAGCATTCACCACAGATTGTAGGAGGTCTTCCCTGTGAGGTCTTCCAAATCCCTCATGGCCATCTTGAGCCTACCCAGGGTGCAAAAGCCAAAATCATTTCGGGCAAAGCGAGTAGGAAAGTCAGCTGGAAACCTACTTTCTAAAAATTTCGCAACAGAAAATGAATAAATTTGGTCATTTCTTCCACAGCGCTAGCCTGGAATTATCAGGGATTATAGCTTGATGCAACATGAAAATTATCTTGCTGTATTTGACATATATTTGTCCTCTTTGAGGAGTTGGGGAGGAGGATTATGGAGAACACATTAAAAGTGTAAAACAGTCATCTTACTTACAATGACCTGCTTGGTTCCCTAAACAAAGTGACATTGGAATATTTCACTCTAAATGGCATTTTCTGCCATACCCACAAGTATGTCTTTCCTCCCTGTTGCTTTATAATCCAGTACCTAGGAATACTCAGCCAGCTGGATCATTCCTTGGGCAGACTATTCCAGTCAGTCCTTCAGAAAACAGATGTCAAATCCAGCCCTGGAAAGGCTCCTGAAGACCTCCCCACCACCGCAGTTCAAAGAAGAGGTTGTTTAGAACCAAGCAGAAAAAGCAAAGAGGGTTTTTTGGGGTGTGTGTTTTCCGTTTGGTTTTAAACTTAGAGCTAAAATAGAGGATGCAAAATCAGGGGCTGTAGGAGCACCTGATGATTTGGACAAGGGGGTCTGAATCTCAGAACAGATATTACATTTGGTCTCTAACTCTCAGTGTAGACTAGAAAAGATTCTCAGTGGAATATCAGATTTTCCAGTGACCCTGCAGTCTCCCATCACAACTCCTCATCACTGAGTCAAAATTTATTAATGTCAACCTTTCAAGATCTTTTCTGAGACAAGGGTGGGCTGATTTCAACAATAAGTTGTCAAAGTGGGGGTGAGAACCCTCTTCCATCTGCTCTCCCCAGTTGCTGGGGCTGCTGTGGTTCCACACAGAAAATGTTGATTACATGATCACGCTGGGTTTTTTTCCATACAACCCCCTCCTTCATTCAAAGCCTTGGATGGAAAGTACAGTGGGAATGAATCCAGGCTGTGCCTCGAAACGGACTCATTTTTGCAGGTCTCACCTCTTTTTTCACAGTAGTTGGAAGGGGCATGAACTTGGAGCAATCAGATATCCAAAGGCTTTATAGAACAGGGACAATTTAAGGTTGCTTGGGTGTTCTGGATCCAAGCTCTTCTTAATCTTCTCAGAGCTTGACTTTACAACTTAAACATTTCTTAAGTACTGATTTTAGATGTGCTGCAGAGGTATAAAAAAAGGCTGGCACTGTAAGAGATTGTAACCTGGAATTGTATAAGAAATGACAAAGAAAAAGCATAATTATTTAGGATAATACACTGGGATTACACTGAGCAGTGGAAGTTAGGATTGACTGTGATGCTTAGCTGAGTATTTAAATAAAATAGATGGGACAAAGAACTTGAGATCCTTCATTGTAGGAAACAAGTCTACAATGATCCCATTAAATGGCAGGAAGTTGTGCCATACCTTCATTTTCCACCTCAGATAAATGTTTGCATGTAGAGCTTTGATCCCCATTCCCCATGTGACTCCCATGTAAAAGTGCCTTTCATACCCTTGGCATTGAAGAGCATGAAAAGACATCAGGATCTGGCTCTGGAAGATTTACGAGGGCATTTAGTCAATCACCTCTACACCCTCAGCGAGCTGGGTTTGCCCCAGCACCGCCTGCCAGCTTCAGCCAAACAAGCATTTGATGTGAAAACGCTGCAGCAAACCCCAACATTTGTGCGTGATTACCCAAATTACAAAGCCATTTTGTAACATGCCCATAACGAATTAAACGAAAAAATATGTCCAATAATGAGGCCTTTATTTCCCAACTTTTATTTTCTACGGCGAATGAATACGTTGAACGGTTTGAGCACCAAAGCCTCCAGCCCACCTTGCCCTAAACAAACCACGGAGTGATTGCAGAAATGAAGAGGTAATTAACTGGGAGTTAGCTCGACCAGCTGCTCCCTGGATTACCGAGCAGACTAAGCCTTTGGCAACTCGCCTTGGTAACACCCCTCAGCAATTTTCAGCATGTCTTTTCTCGGAGCCTTTAGCGTAGCCAAAACCCCAGGAATCCACAGGTTTTTAAATGATCAAATCCACAATTTTGCCTGCCTGTCATGTTCATGCTGCAGACTTAGCGGATCTCTCGGAATAAGGTTTGCAGCACGTCTTCTGGATTTGATTAGGAGAAAATCTGCACTTCATCTTAACTCCTCCACTTTTTCTGCCCTAGACCTGAGGAATGCAATATTGGCTTCTCCTTCAGCAACTCCCACGTTTGTAGCAAACATTACGGAGCTGGGTTTCTATCTGGAGTGTACTATTTTAAAATGTTCCAATTCCCACCTGAACACCGTGGCATCTCTAGCATTAAAAAATTATATTAATTCATATATATGACTGTTAGTGATGTATATGCTTCCCGAGCTTGCCTTAAGCTTGGGAACCCATCATGCTCAAGACTGCACTGCATTCATCACATTAATTAAACACTGCATAAAGAAGTACTGATGGCAAATTCCCTCCCTCCACACAGAATATAAAATATAGATGATTAAGTAAAAAAGCTTGACTCGTTTGAATTTATTTCTATAGATTACCCAAGAGCTTTCCAATTTGCTTAGACATACAAAAGAATACATTCATTTTTTCTTTTATGGTGCACATATAATGTAATAAAAAAACCCCAAAATAAATTGATTTGGAACTTTAAATTAATTGCCTATGGCAAGTTAGTTTCTCCCTCTTGATTTTTGTTTTTACTGTTTAGCAATGAACATCAGCGTTCCAACAAACACTACCATGAGACTTTCATGCCATGTTAAACTCCCCTCAGCAAGTTAAAGGAATGTTTTCCATGATTTCTGTGGCAATATATTTTGGTGACTCGTGTAATCAGAGGTTTGAGCGGTTGTGTCATCCTCCATCCCTACATTTTACCTGTGATGTGATTGATCTTAATTAAACCTCCCTAATGAATCCCCGTATCACCACTCATGTAAATCACATCCCATGTGCACGGAGAGCACGGGTGAGAAAATTTCCCACACAAAAGTTCCAGACGTTGGTCGGGAAGGATTTCTTTGCTGGCTGTTGATAAGAGCCACTGGAAGTGAGTGGAAGGGGTTGAGAAGAGATATTAGCAAAATGCAAACAGATAAGGAAAGAAAAATGGGATGTGTTTATCATTCCTGGCAGGGGTTCAGTGCTCTGTGCTGTGCTGAGATGGTTCAGATTCCAGGGAAGCTGCTGCATAGGTGCAGATTGCCCTGGAAAAACAGACTTGGCGCCTTTGATTTCAGTTTGTTCCATATCCAGAATATCAGCCACTTTTTCCTGCTGCAGGTGAACTATCCAAAGGGGGGTCCTGAAGCCAAACAGGCTTTGGGAGCTCACTGCTCAAATTATGATTGAGAGACTATGAGCAGTGAAAAAGGACCTGCACACAACTTCAGCTGAACTGAGACTGAAAATGGCTTTCATTTTATTATTCAGCTATTTTTGTGTCCCTAACTCGTGTTGCTTAAGGTTTATGAGTCCTGCTCATGGATCAGGATTTAACCACTAGAGATGGTGTTAACATGGAGCAGAAGAAGGTGATCCCCAAGGAGTTTTGTGGTTGACAAACCCTTTTCTTCTTACTCTAAACTTGAAAGAAGTTAAAGCTATGCAGGCTTTCAACAAAGAATTATTGTTCACAGAAATAAATTGATCAGTTTTTCCTCAGCTGGAAGATTTAGAAGAATTAAAAATGAGATAATTGCTTTAAAACTGTTTATTTACAAATATCACATCAGGAATCAGGGGGATTTGCTGGTGAATATTCAGGGTAAGCTCCAATTTCCAATCATGGCAATGCCAGAACTAATTACTTCAATGCAACCCCAAATTCACTGCTGTGCAACTTCATTTGTTGGTATCAATGAATATGGAAAGGTTTTTGTGTAAATCTGTTTGCTTTTGGTAAAAATACCACATAACTTGGGTTTGTGTGCAAAAATGAAAGTGAAACTTCAGCTGAGTCCACATTCTTTCCTACAAATCTGTTATCCAGGTCCAGTTTCCAGCAAGCCCAGGACACTCAGTTGGAAGCTCACAAACCATTCTGATGAACCTTGGTTGACTTTTCAGTTTCAAAAAAAACCCAAAAAAAGCCAAGATTGGGGCAATTTTTACCTGGTTTCCAGTTTCATAGGTACAGCTGGTTAAAATTTTTCAAATAAAACAAATCATGACCACTTGGCTTTTCTCCAAACATTCTTATTTTCTATGCACCGCCACCCCCATTTTTCAACCTCACTACTTTCTTTGGAAAAAATTCAAAAAAAATTCTTCAATATCAAAAGGGAAAAAAAAAAAATAAAGATCTTCTCAGTGGCCTACAAAATACATCTTTTGTTTATTTCTAGGCATTTTTTGGGTTGTTTTTGGACAGCCACGGCGTTTTGCCTGGTTACCTCAGATTGTTCTGTGCTTTAAACTTCCTTCCATTCATAGCTGAAAGACTTTGGGCCTGATTTTCCAATGACAAAGCCAAAAATATTCGACTTCTGGTCACCATCTTCCAGGTTTTCTGGGGCAATAAAAAAAGATTTATCATCAAACCAAACAGGCTGAAAAATGTTATCGCACTTGTAAATGTCCCAGTAAATCTTTAAACCCCACTTTTCACCCTCTGCTTCGAAGGAAAGGTTTTTGCCAGCATCAGTCAGGGAGGTCACAGCAGATCATGGTACGTAGCTTAGGCAAAGATTAACTTCCACTTCTTGAAGAGCTCGGTTTAGGCTGTGTAACAGATGCTGTTGAAAATCCAAAATGTGCAATAAATCCCCCAGTCCAACCCTGAGAGAAAATGAGTTGAGTGACCGCAGGCGGTGGAGTGAAAGGTCCCTGTGCAGCACAACTCGAGCCTGGTGGAGCTGCACATTGTCAGGAATGACCTCTCCTCCTCCCATGGAACCATTCCTCCTCTTCCTCCTCCTACGAATCTGCACATTTTATGAGCCTGGACCCCCCAGTGTGGGACTCGGTTTGTCCTGCAGGGTCCAGTTGGAATATTTTTCACTTGCTGGGCACTTGGTAGAGGGTTGACACCTCGGTGAGCATGTTCTCAAGCTGTTTTTAGCCAGAGACACAGAGCTTAAGCTTTTCAACAGCTGCTTTATCTCTGCTTCTCACCCCTACCCCCACCCCAATTTGAGCCTGAGATGAGCCTCCACCCCCGACGCCCATGATATCTCACTCCAAAGTCCTGTCAGAGCCACAACCAAGGCCATAAATTTCCCAGCTGGGTCACAGTACTCCCTATTCATTTACTGAAACATTATAAATGTGTCCAGGCTCGGAGTGAAACCTAATCCCGACATTCCCCGCATGGCGATTCCTGCAGCCGATGGCAGGGTCATCTGGAATTACCATCGCCTTATCTGATTGGAAACTCATCACCTGCAGTTTCAACACCGATGGCTCGGGAATGCCATAAAATCCAGGCCTCTGCTGTTTCAGGTCTGCTGCTCTGGGATGGGAAGGATCCCAGAGCCTGGCCATGGAGCAGCAAAGGTGAGCTGGCCCAGAGTGACCCTCTCAAACACATCCGAGGATGGGAATTGTCACCTCAAGGCTGCAGTCTGAAGCTTGGCAAAGCCAGAGCTCTTGAGGAAGGGGCCAACGAGCAGCTGTTGTGAAGCAGCATCATTTCACTGAGACTAAAAATTTATTTTCTATTTATTTGGTATGAGACCCTCACCATGTCACCTCTGAACATCTTCTGGTAGTGGTTACAGACATCAGATCTCTTTTCTTTCTCTCATCCTGTCCATGAGGGAAACTGAATCTGAAGCACAGTGGAGATTTTTGGTTTGACAGGAGAAAGGTTCAGTTTGTGGTGGTTTGTTGGTTTTTGTTTTTTTTTTTATGCTTTTGCTTCCATTTCAACCAGGGAAAAAGAAAAAGCCAGAAGGAATCACACCTCACACTTCACGGTCTGAGTGCACAGACCCACAGGGCAGCCCCATTTTGAACTGTTTGATACAAACCCACAGTTAAACCCTTCAAATGTTATAAACACCACCCGAGGCCCTGTGCAGGTGCAGAATTAACTCCAGGTATCAGCAGATTGAGCTGCCACCCTTCCATCTCCCAGCGCAACGCTACCCGTGGAACTTCCATTCCCAGATCCGAACCAGCCAGTGCCTCCGAGCTATATGCTGAATAAACACAGCCCAGGAAAAGCTCAAACCAAAAGGCTTCACTTCCAGCCAACATTCCTTCCTCCGTGCCAGCCATTCATTCCTGTAATATTTAGTGGATTGCAAAGAGATTTTGGATTTCCTGTCAGGTTTCTGTCCTTCGGGGAGTTAATTATGACTTGGGACGCGAGGAATGGTCTCTGCTGCGCTGCCACGCTCGTGCACGCGTTGCTGCTCTGATTTAGCATTGTGTCCTTGCTCCTCTCAAAGGTCCTGTTCAAGACTCCAAAAAAAAGAAAAGCAGGAAATTCACCGAGCTGGAGTGATTTACTGGGAGACAGGAGGGGACAGGAGGGTTGATAACTTGGTCTGGACTGGTGGATGCTTCTTACGCAGCTACAGGGGGAAAAAAAGGGGTGAGAATGGAAAAAACTGTGTGCCTTCACCTCGTATCCAGCTCCCATGGCATAATTCAATGTTCGTGGTGGGTGAGCCCCTTCCACGGAGCAGGGAGCAGGCAGGAGCAGGCAGGAGCAGGCTTCATCCCCCACCAGCCTCAGGGACACACATCAGCTCCCGGGATTTATCCAGCCTCCCCTGCGTGATTCCCCGAACCCATTTCTACCCTGCAGGGAGTGTAAGTGGGTGCACTTAACCCTGTTTTCCGTGAATTAGCACAGGTTCTCCTGGCATTCACCACCAGGCTCCTCGCCCTAGTATTTACCCAGCCTCGCAGGTGGGTTTTCCAGCCGCGCTGAATTCCGTTCTCCTCAGTGACTGCCGTGAATACCTGCACTTAAATCTCCCCGGGTGGAACTTCCCCAGCCGTAAAACAGGGACACTGTATCTCCACAGCGCAGGGGTGAAAGGAAAATAAATACTCTAAAGCTCCTAAGCAGCTTAGGTATTAAGAAAATGAGATACATCTGTGGGTAAAATTTACAGATAGGCCGTTTGGATACAACCTGATTCGATTTATCCCCCAGTAAAACGGGGTGATTTCTGTAAGTTCAGGAATGTTACCTCTCCCAGTGAAGCAAAAATCCTTGCCAGGTCCTAGGCTTAGGCTGTGCCAGCTCTTGGGGAAACATCTCAATGAAGCAGCTGATGCAGGAGCATCCCTTGTTTTCATTCACTTGTTTTCCAGCCACGCTCGTGCCCATGCTCAGCCTCAGGAATGATTTCCCATGGGATGGGTTGGCAGCTCGAAGGTGGCTCTCCGTGGGTCTCCACACTGCAGATCCCTTCAAACCACAGATACTGGCTCTGGGTCAGCTGTGGATTCACTGCAGCATTCCTGTCTCATTTCCCAGTTTATACTGGATCTCTGCTTTGTGGGGTAGGACTGTGGGTTTTTAGATCTGGCACAAAAAAAAATGGATAGAAAACTGTGGTTTGCTGTGGTGGTGAACCTAAGGTGTCATTGCAGGGCCTGGAGAAAAATGTGGCATTTAATAAAGGATGTCTAATAACACTGGGATGGGGTTATTCCAGGGAGAGAGCCTTCAGACAAAGTTTATTGTCGAGGCAGTCTTTGTGAAAATGCCGTTATTCACAAGGGAAATGACCAATTCCCAGTGTTAGATTTTTCCTGGGTTTAGTTCACAGTTAGCCAAGGTCATACCCTGGATTAAATGAACTCCCATCAGACAAAATATTGGTGAACATTTTCATCTCCCTCTTTACTGGTGCTGGTCACATCCCTCTGGCTCACCACGGCCTTGAACTGTGGTGGCATCGCTGAAGCCTTGGAATCATGGAATCATGGNCCCATCCAACCTGGCCTTAAACACTTCCAGGGATGAGGCAGCCAAAGCTTCCTTGGGCAACTTGTGCCAGGGCCTCACCACCCACCCAGGGAAGAATTTTTTCCTCATATCCAATCTAACCCTGCCCTCTGTCAGTTTGAAGCCATTCCCCTTGTCCTGTCACTCCAGACCCTTGTAAATAGTCTTTCTCCATCTTTCTTTTTGGCTCACTTCAGATATTAACCAGCCCACTTACCTTCAGTTTGACTTCAGGCTTCACATTTGAATAATAAAAAATTAAAAAATCAAAGCCAGCATGGACGGACCATTTCCCACCCCAATGAGCACCTCCAAATTTCCTCTCCCACTCTTCAGCACATCCAGAGCCCACTGTGCCATCACTGACTGCAGTATCCCTTGTCATCCGTGCCAGGATTTTGGATTGTTTTATTGCCTTGTGACAAATCACTGAGGGATCAAGCTGTGAAACCCCCTTAGGAGGCACCAGCCCAGTACAAAATGAACCTGGCTGCAGCTGGGGGGGAATTTTGAGCCAAGCATGGCAGTTCCACTGGATCTGTTGGCCATCTCCAGCACTCCGCCGTTTCCTGAGGCGTAATCGTTTTTATTAGCACTCAAACAGCACTTCCTAAAGCTCTTCTGTCATCTGAAGGCTCTGACCTGGTTGAAAAGTTTATTGTGAGTATTATTTTCAGAGCATTAACAAAGGAATCAGCGTCTGTTTGGGGAAAGCAAGGTGCAAAAAAGCAAAACATTCAGCCAGGGCTACTGAGAGACTCATTGTCAACAGTGAAATTAAACTTCCAACATCAAAAACCACCTCTTTTGTCATGAGGCCGTGTAAAAATAAAGAGATTGTGGCTGAAAGTGGCTTCGTAAGAGAGGCTGCTCCTTTTCTTAGGCAAGCTGTGTGTCCTTGGATCATCACAACTGCAGTAAAAGCCCTCTGGAGATCTGGACTCTGACAGCAATAGCAGAAGGTTTGAGTGGTCTGTGAATAATCAACCTCAACTCCAAAAATAATACAGTTTAAAGGATTAGTCCCTAATTGTTTCACCCTCAGACAAAAGCCAAAGGAATGGTGCTGTCTCAGTCAAAGTCTCAGGCTAATGGCTTAGTATTAGCAAGTTTAAATTGAAATTATTCATTTTGCCAAAAAATTAGCTTAAAATTTCATGCTTAAGACCCCGAGATCCAGTCTGGTGTGTGCCTTTTCCAGTTACAACAGCTTGATCAATAAAAATATATTCCAATTCCTGAAAGCCTGTCTTGTTTTTGTCTTTTTCCAATCACAGCGACCACAAAACGTTGAATTTTGGTGCATCACAAATGAAGGTCATAATCCAGCTCCTCTGGATTCTTCCTCACATTCCTCTTGAGAAGGTGATTGAGCAGGTACAAGGAGCTGATACACCCAGGAGATGTGTGATTCCCTGGGAAAAGCAGCAGAAATTGCCATTTTGCATGAAAATTCCCAAGTTTAGAGGATCTGCCAGTTCATTTTTTCACATCCCAGCCCTTCACTCATCCACATCCAGGCTCAGTTCCACCACCTGCAACTGTCCCTGGGAGCTCTGCCTGTAGCTCTGGAATCGCCTTACCTTTGGACACACTGAATTCCCTTGGAGAACAGCGGGGAAAGCCTTTCCATGGAGAAATCCAAAGGCTCCTCACTACCAAAGGCTACACTGAACTCCCCCCCTGAAATGAAGGAATTCTTAGCAACCTTACATATAAAATTGGAGCAGGTGCTCTCAATAAAGAAAATTCTTAACCTTGCTCATATTTATTTCAATTCCTCTCTGTCTGGGCATGAAGCCACCGTTTCAGTTTCAAGCTTTCCTGGCTTGCTGGAAAGGGTGAAGGACAACCTTTTTTTCCCTCTTTATTTCTTCCCCCCCCCACAAGAAAATGTGGAAACAGATTTTAACATCAGCCCTGGAAGCAGGGTGGGTGATTTGTCATCAACCCTCCTGAAATGAACTGTGAGGCCACCTAATTAAACAAACCTCCAGTGTTTTTTGAGCTCCTCTCTCCAAGAGTGCACAAAAAAAAAAATGGATTTTTGTCCTTTTGGAGGGTGGCACGAAGGAGGGAACTCAAACAGCCTGATCTGGTTGTCTCCCAGATATGGGATTTATTTCACAGATGAATTCCACCTGCAGAAATTTTCCCTGGATCCAGACCTCGACAGCGGTATTGGAGCTGCTGGTGGTGGAGAAAGCTTTTGGATTTGGGTTATATTAAGCACAATGCATGTTTAAATTTGACCAATAATTTTACCTGTTTAAGCATGTGAAGTGTCTCTAAGAATAAAAGCAGTTCCTTACCCTCTACCTTCTCACAAGGAAGAAATTTTGTAGTGAAAAAACCCCAATTTTGAGAAAGCATCAGCACATGGGTCACAAGTCAGCAGAGCAATATTCCCATTTCCATAATTCCTATCTGCTGAACTGCTTTGGGCCACTGGACAAGTGTGGGGTGAAAAAGGAAGGGAAAAAAAAATAATTAAAAAAAAAAAATGGGCTGCCAGGGGAGAAGAAGACAAACAGGCCTTTCATAAAGGCATCGCTGCTGCGCTTTGTGGGATTTCACGCTGGCGGGGAGGAATCGCTGGGAATGCTGGAGGGAGGCTCCGTGTTAACCATGGCAGGGGCTTGAACTCTCTTGCTGGTTAAAAATAGATGTTTGCCCCCACCCCACGGCCACTCTCCTCGTGTGGACCCTGCCAAGGGGTGCTCTGGGTGGGTGTCCAAGGGGAAAGTTTGGCTTTCCAAGAGCCCGGGGCATGTTTGCAGTTAAGTCATGCTGAAATTTTTATTATTTCTAACTCATTAGAGGAAAAAAAAAGGGCAAAAATAAAAGAATTTTATTTATTTGAGGCACTGTGGATGAACACTGAACTTTCCTAGTGTAGCTTTCCTTTGGGATTCCACAGTCACCAGATTGAAGGAAAATATTTCTTGCTTGAAATGATTATTTGAAAGATTTCACAGGAATCTTTTCTCCTCCGGAATGGATGGGCAAATTCCCAAAGCAATACTATCAGCTGGGAAAGAGATGAATATCATTTGAGTCAAATCATTTACTAAAAGGCTGTAAAAATCTGCCAAAAGCATTGTCCTGTGAATTTGTTCAACAGACTCCAATCACTGGTGGATCTGACAATAATCAAAATACTGCGATGATTTTCTCTGCCAAGGAAGCAGAATTTTTAAACAATTGGTTAAAAGCTATTGAAAAAAACATCAGAAATTCTTTATCTGCATACGTGAAACCTACCACTTGTAGCAGAATTAACTCAATCGCCCCTTAAAAACATAAATATCGCTTAAGTAATTTAATAGAAGAAAGAATTAAGTATTCCCACCTGAGAAAGAAATGCCACAATTAGAGAAGTTTAAATCAAAATTGACTAAGTATATAACGGTGAGGAAAACAATACTCAGAGGAGCAGGGAAAAATTCAAATATCAGTGAATTTGGGAGATTTTAGTTGCAACCATCCCATTAACAGCATTGAAATACAACATGAACATGAATCATTCTTTAACTTGTTTTCTTTGATCAGAGAGTGAACTACAAATTAGAGAATCTATTTTATCTTTTCCTTTCATTTACAATTTTTTCCCCAAGCTCAGCCCCAGTAAAACTATACTTTCATAAAGTGATATTTAACTTTGTTATTTCGTGCAAAGATAATCTCAAGGGTCTACCCATAATACCTGACAAGGAAACAACACTTTCCAAGTATCAAATATTTTGGTGTTGCTTTCAAGAGAAAAAGAATCCATCCCCCTAAATCCATAAACATGGAACTGATCTACACCAATTTCGGGGGAAAAAAACCTCTTTAAATGTAGCTACCAGCTTGTCAGTATTTGTACACCTCATTAGGCTTCCTCATCTCATCATTAACTAAAATTTGTGTAATTCTGATTTTTGTTTTTAATAGCAGCTACAACGCTGGGCTTGAGGACAAGAATATCTCAAAATTATCCCTGAAAACTCAACAAACCCTTTGAATTTCACAGCTTAACTCTGAATAACCACTGAGCAACCCCATTCCTGGGAAGTGCTACAGGACTCGTCTGATTTCATGGAGGGGGCAGCCTGGTCATCTATTTATAGCTTGGAGATGAACATTTGCTGACATGCACATGGAAACAATTGGGAACGCCGAGCACCTCATGCTGGGTCACAGACTGACCCACATTTGTTTAATTCCCAGTTTTGCCCTCACCTGAAATTGGGAAGGAGTGGTGCTCACACTTCAGCCTAAACACCTCCAACGAGGGGTTCCGTGAGAGCTGATAAGACACTCGGTTAAATGGCGAATTGTAAAAAAAAACCTAATTAAGTTTAATTGTCGTGGCACAGTTTAATCAATGCGGTTGGTAATTAAGTGCAAATTATGCACGTAATATATTACAGATGTGGAGCCCTGCGTTGGAAACATAGAGGCTATTATGGGATGGAGGAGAGGTTGGAGGGAGGGGAAGAAATTTGTTGTTAAAGTGGCAGTGGAGGCTTTGGTTCCCCCAGAGTGAGGTTATAGACCTCGGTATGTCATAGCAGTTTTAACTTTAGAGCTCGTCCTATCAAGAACCTTCTTTGTTGATGGGCTTTAAACCAGCAGAAAATGTAGAAAACTCAAGCCCTAAAACGTGGGATGTTGGTGAGATTTGTGATGGTTATTAGTTTCCTCAGAACTCGAGTAATACTGTAAACACAATAAACTCGAGTTGAAAGAGTCACTCCATTCCAGCCCGCTGGGTTTATATCTTCCCACATAACTTTCTCAAAAAAAAAAAAAAATTCCTCTCTGGCTACAATTTGTCATGTTTAGTCTGAACTTAGGGGACTTTTGTTTCTTTCAAAGGTGAAATACAATTATGTTGGCTACTGTAAGATTTAAGACATGAGGAAGAAGATCATTAGACTGGACTACCTTGCTCTGTATATGCTGCTGGCATCACATAAATAACTCATATAAATAAATCACATTAATTCTAACTCAAGGCATTCCTAGAAATAAATAAATAGCATTTTGGAAAAGGTTTTGCAAAACTTTCTTTTTGGATTCAGCCTGGAAAAAGTAAAAAACTCAATTCTTTTATTTTCAGCATTTGTGAATGCAGCATCATTCATCACATTGCTAAGGGAAGGGCTCAGAGTAGCAGTTGTGCAAAAGGATAAAAAGAAAATCCTTTTAGTAAAAAGCACTGGAATTTATTTGGAAAAAAAAGTAGTTCTCTCTTACATTTGATCACCTGAAGTTTACCACTGACTACATGTTCACAGTTCTTCAAAAAAGTGAGGTTTGATAAATTCCATTTTACAGGTCGAGAAACTGAGGCACAGAGGGGAAAAATGGGTTGATTATGGTTTCTCAGGATATATATGATGGCATAAGCCTGACCCACCAAACTTCAGCCATCTGTTTACCTGCAACACTTTATTTCTTGTATTATTTTCTCCTCTTTTTTATCCAAGTCAACCAAGCAGCATAAATACATAATTCTAATTCCACCACTGGGCAGGCTCCTGGTTTTAAGCCTTCTGTCAAGCTCCATAAGACTTTTTAGCTGGAATATGAGGTGTGAACAAAAAGAACTGTTAAAACAATTGGGGTCAGCACCTGCCCACTGGGTACGAGAACTCCTGTGGACTTTAATGGGATTATTTGCGTGAATAAAAAGAGCAGGGATACCCCATGGCTTCCTCATTTATTTCCAGCAAATGGGAACCTGGTGTTATATGACCAGAAGAAAATGAAAAAGAGCTGCTTGGAGTGTGGTGGTTCTCCTGTGATTTTTGTAAGCAGCTGGAAACCCCTGAATTTCCACAGAAACAGTCTTGTTTACTGACAAAAACCCCCAAACCGAACACTTTTCCAATTTTATCCAATTTTTGAACTGTTCTTCCATTATTTCTGGTTTCTGAAAGTGGAAGCATCTTCAGATATATCCATACTTTTCTCTCCTTTGGTTTCCAACCACTCCTTCTTTACAGAACGCAGCAACTAAATCATCTTAGCAGAAATACAAATTTTAGCCAAAAAATTCAGTTAGGAATAAAAAAAGGCCTTTTTTTGTTCCAAAGAAACCCTGGAACCCGCTCGTGACAATAATTGGAATATCAGACAAAGGTTCAAGAGGAAGCTGCTGCAGCCCAGCCCAGGTAGGGTTATGCAGATGCTGCCACTAATGCACCCCAGCCTGGGTAGGGAAAGGTCAGTGGGAATGGTATCCCCGTGCCCTCCTTGATCCATAGGACAATCAGGTCCACATGTTCTGTGTGTTCCCAAGACGGCTCTGGCTGGAGGAAGGTCAGCAATGAGGAGTTACAGGGAGGAAAGTGGGAAAGGGAGAAAAGGTTTTAAAAGGCCAAAAAGCGAGGCTTTCATTTTATATTCAATTTGTCTTTTCGCCTCTGAAAAGGGCACAGGGGTTGGAAATGACGCTGGAGTTTTTTTAATTTTATTAATGACAGGCTTTGTGGTTCCTGAGGGAACTTGACCCAACCAGGGGGGAAAAAACTGGCCCAAAGCTGCATTATCAGGATTAATCTGCTGCCTAGAAAGAGTCAGATCTTTCTCCATTGGCCTCACAAGTCCTTCCTGCTCTGTCTCTATCTCCACGACCACCTTGTTGACACGAGCCTCCCGCTTAATCCTTGGGAGGAAACTCAACCCTTGGCCTCGGAGAGCTGTCCCTGGGAGAGGGTAAGCAGAGTGCAGCCGTGCAGGAGGTGAAGGAACCCCTCGGGAGCCGGGATCGCCCCCCGGGCAGCCACTCCCGGCACACAATAAAGCAGCGAGGGCAGGGAGATGCTAATTTAACAGGGAGCTTGGTTACATCGTGATAGGGCCCTGCTGCTTGTTTCCAACAGCCCCCTTTATAGTATTAGCATTTATTACACCCTGCATTATAAGGCCCAGGGATTTGCTTCTGTAGGGCGCTTTGGCCGAGCCATGAAATGTAATGTTTCTTTTATTGCTCAATAAACACCGTTCTCTCTTTCACTGCCGCTCCAGCCCGGCGTTTTCAAGCCCGTTAAGCCTCTAACACAATAATCTTGCAACGCAGAGATGAGAGATCACAGCTTCTACCCAGTTTTGGTTACTTCTGAGGCCTCCTAGAGGCCAGATTCCTGGATAATTCAGTCTCTGAGACTTTCGCGATTCCAATCCACTTTTATTTTAGGAAAGGCTTTGGCCTTTAGGATGGTGAGGTTCAATGGGTTCTCCTCATTGCCCAGAAAGAGAGAATAAACCCAGTGTTGGCCTGAAGGACAGGGCTGCAGAGCCCCTGGTATTTTGTTTTCCCATTTGTGAATATCCCCACGTGGCTTTGCATCCCAGGATTTAACGCGCCTGCTCCGGCCCGGGCAAAGCGCTGACAGGAAACCTCCAGGCATCTTCCACACTTCCCTGCCAACAAACCCGAATCTTTTCCTGTGGCATGCCCACCTCTGAGCCGGCGTTCCCCTCTGAGGAGCCCTGTGTCTGTACGTACTCATTGACAGTGTTATGAACGTTCAGCTGTCCCACCACGGTCGAGAACAAGATTTTCCAGTGTTGGCTTCCCTCCCGCGTTAGTTAATGTTTGGAAACTCCGTCCATCAACACGCCGGCCTCCTGCACCGGCCTCTCATCACCTTGCCGGGCTCCTGATGTGCCAGACCGTTATCCCTCCTGCTGTAACGGGATGCAGCGGTCACAAACGCACCTCCTTGCAATAATATTGCGGACAGGGAGCATTTGCAGCGGTGAGATGGAACTGTTTTAGACATTGGTTGTGTAGGGCAATTGGTTAAGGGCTTAAAAAACCCACTGTGCAGGCTTTGAGGGCAGGACCAAACACTGCAGACAAGGGAGATAGTGAATACTAGAACCTTCCAGTGTAAAATTATGTTTTTAATTTCAATTTCACATTTTG
Organism: Ptilonorhynchus violaceus; assembly: GCA_013397565.1. Classification (NCBI taxonomy): domain Eukaryota; kingdom Metazoa; phylum Chordata; class Aves; order Passeriformes; family Ptilonorhynchidae; genus Ptilonorhynchus; species Ptilonorhynchus violaceus. Next base: position 94,622 of record VZRJ01008575.1, on the reverse strand, counting down.
CACTCAAAGCTCAAAGCGGTGTTCAATTTCATTTTTGCCTTTCTTTTTTTTAATTGCCAAAGAATCATAGGTCTTTGGGTTAAACTGTGCCAAAATCTCCCACGGGATTTCTGTTTACAATGATTTATTTCTCATGAATGGTTTGAGGTGTGTGCACCACTGGAAACTCTTGCAAGCAAGTGGGTCTGTCTCTGAAGTTCTCCTTGAAACATAATCCGTGTTTTTCCCTTCACACTGGACCATTCCAATTCTGTCTCTCCCTCTTTGTTTTTCTAATATTAAATAACTAGTCTTGATCACCGTTTCCCACGTATTTATAGATCACTTTAATGTCCCCATAGGTCAATGCCAAACATGACCACAGTCAGTGGTTCTAATCTTTTCTCTTTTTTTCAGTCCGTGCAATTATCCCAGCAGGAATCTTATCCATATGATTATGCTTTATGATGCTGTCCCAATCCTTTGCTGAGTGATTGTGGTTTTGATTTAATGAAATACTGAAAGTCTAATAATAGAATTGTTGTGCCATCTTCAGTGAAGGTCATGGCCATTTTCATACCTGCCATGATTCTGGCTGTTGTTCTTTCCCAGAGATTATCAGGATATTGGATCTCTTTTTAAATGCATGTACACACTTATTTATATAAAATTCTACTGCTATGTTTAGCTGTTTAAAAGTATTTTTATGCTTTTCTATGTTTTAAAAAAAGTTATAGTGGGGGAAAATATAAAATCAACATAGGAGAATTAGAAGAGAGAAGAGTTCAGTTTCCAGTAACATGTTTTCTGGCAGATGTAAATGGTTTTAATTTAAACATTTTTATAAAAAATTAGGAAATTATTGTACCAATCTGCTTGCTTCTAAGATGATTTAGTTCTGTACAGGAAATTTTGTCTTCAAACTGTGCTGGTGGCTTCGTCCCTTTGATTCTAAATATCCCAATGCCTCTTTAGGGGATATTTGTCCTCATTTATTCCTCTCTGTGATTAGGAATAGTGGTTTGAATCTCTGTGGGTCTGATTCAAAACCCACAGAGCTCAGCACTGACTTCACTGGGTTTGAGTGAGCCCAAATTACCCTCGAGTTCTTCTTTTAACGTCCAGGCAAGAGAACCAGGTTTAGTCCAAGCCTCGAACCACTTTTATACCTCTCCTGGACCCGAGAGCAGCAGCACCACAAACCTCCCTGCTCAGAGCTCTTCCCAGAATCACACACCTCCATTAAACACTTTGTCCCACCAGCAAAGGGTTAATAAATACCCCTTTGGAAAAGAATCCCTTTGAATACGGCCTGAGAGGGAGCTCAAATATTTTCTCAATGGAGAGTTAGCGGAATTTTCTGTAGATCTGGGGTGAAAGAGAAGTCTTCAGAAAGTTTCAGAAGAAAGCTCCTTTGAAATGGCCCGACCTGTGTTATGATAAGCGGTTCGATAAGCCCACCCATGGTAAAGTTATTAGGAATTTATATCATATGGATCCCATTAACCTCAACGTTTGCTTTCAAAGCAAACTTCTCGGTACACGGCTACCACTAAGTCCAAGCACTTCAGGTTTGAGGATCGTGTTTTTACAAATGAATCGAGGGTTATCCAATCAATTAGCTGAATTCCCTGTGTAATTGTGCTTTAAATGAATCACCTGGTACTAATGAGGCTGCTTACCCATTAAAGGAAAAAAAAATAGCGTTGCCTTGAAGGGAAACACTTTTAAATCTGTGGAAAAAAATATCATGGTTAATCTTTGGCACTCAGTGCCTTGAGGTATACCCAAAGCAGGTAGATTGGGAAGATTAGGCAAAAGGATCTAAGTCATGTGGCAGCCAAAATATCACTCAAGCTATTTTTAATTAATTATTACAAGATCTGAAGTCATTACTGAGATCAAAGCCACGTTATTTAGGTGATAATAAAAATATAGGCTAAGAATAAGGTTGTAGCTTATTCTTCAGAGGCAGGAAGCAGAGCAGGACCGTGGAGATGCCAGAGGGAAGAGGAGGAAGGAACTGGCGTTCACTGAGGCCAAATGACCAGTGCTGGTTATGCAGAAATTCAGCTTTAGAGCTTGGAAGAGAACCAAATTATTTTAATCATCTCTCCTGCCACACTCTGCTGCACTTTGGAAGGGTTTAATACGTAGGCTTTTGCCATGAAATAATTTCTCTCTGTGCTGTATTATTGCACAATTTAGACACATCAGAGCCCTAATAGAAGCATGAAGGATTCCAGGCAAAAGGGGATGTTTGTCTATCCCGGTCAGGCAGCACGTAGCCATCAGTGGTTTAGTGAAGGATTTCATCATTAACTTATACTGTGTTTCTAAATTAATGCAGTTGAGCAAAAAGAGGGGAAAAAAAAGCAATTAAGGCCTTGCTCTCCCCAGCGGAGTCCACAGGCAGGAGGCTGCAGTGGATTATCCAGAGCATATTTCTCCCCACCACAACGGGATTGGAACAATTTACTGGATGTGAGCACTGAATGGATCTGGATGACTGCTGGGGGAGCACCCTCAGCCCTTCTTCCTCCTGCCCAGCAAACATTGGATTTTCCCGCTGGGAAGCGCTCCACACCTTGTCCCGCTCCGCTTTGTCGAGGCGGGATGGGATTTAACGCGTCGGATCTAGAGGGGCCTTCCAGGCAGATATGGAGCAGATTGTTGGAATCATTGCCAGGCTATTTTTGGTTTGTTCAGAGGTCAGTGCCCCTCTGTGAGCAGGGAGTTATGAGATATTCCCCCGGACAAACAACGGGATAATTACTCGGCAAAATAAAGGAATCTGCTCAGAAGTTGGCAAAGCAGAGAATAATTTTTGCTCTAATTCAGAGAAATTTCTGCTGCATGTAGCTGAGCTTCCTGGTGTGTAAAAGCACTCTGACTGAACAGTCTCCCCAACTGTTTGCAGTGAAGTGGGAAAAAATGAGAAGCACGCAAGAAGTGCCTACTTTTGATCACCAAGGTGTTTTGATCTCATAAATTATGTCTGAAATTAGGCGTGAACTGGAAAGTGTGAGGGTGTTTTCTCTCGGTCTGGGAGCTTCTTGTTCGGAGAGAAGGAGAACTGTGCCTCCACCTTCGTCAAATACCTTCTATTTTTCCACCTCTGCTTTCTAAGAAGGAGGTTTCTCCTGCCGTTTATCAGTGGTGTCACGAGTAGGGGATGGAGGAGCACCACATACCTCCCTTTCTCTCTCCTCTGGGACTTCCTCGGGCTCAACCTCATGCTTAGCTCCAAAGAGACCTGAAAATATTCCAGGCTATGGAACAGGTTGACCTGCAACCTAATCTCATCCCAACTGTCATAACACTGTGTTAGCCATGCACAGCTCATAAATCCCAATAACGCCGAGTTAATGGGGCGGGCTCTGACAGTGCCAGGATTAGAAGGGCACACAATAAACAAAGAGTGTCTGAGTGCAGAGGTACAGTAGGGCAGTGAAAAATCACCCAGTGATGCTACAAATCTTGTGCTGGTATTTCCATGGGCCTCTGCTACAGGCAGGGCTGGGGGAGCTCAACTCCCTCCCGTGATCCCTCTTCTTTTCGGACACACCTTAAGGCATGAGAAGAGGTTTGGTGTAGGAGCTCAGCCTGGTGTAACTTGCAGCTGAAAAGACAGGCTGGACTGTCTGGAAGGCTATGAGAGGACTCTGGTGAATTATCTTCCCTCAAGCAGTGATTCCCTTCTCTAGCAATAGGATTTCTCACCAGCAAGGCTGGGAATTCAAGGCTTCACAAGGAGGGGCACAGTCTGTCCATTCGAGGGAAAGAACTGCCCTAAGAATGCCACTGGGTTCAATTTAAATAGAACAAGGAGAAAAATCGCCCCAGAAAAGGATGTTCGTTTGTTAAAGGTTTCAGGATGTCTTACTGAATGGAATTTTCCCTGTAACTCCTACAATTCCCACAGTAAATGCATGGATAAGTGAAAAAGGTGCAGAGAAAATTATTATCTTTTTACAAGAAAGCTTCTGGTGCTGAACTGTGCATCTCTTAGATCCTGAAATAGATTTTAGTGTTGTTTTCTTAACCCTGGCATGGGAAAGAGTGGATTTTCCAACCTTTGTTAATGATGGACAAGCCTGAAGACTTTTGATAATTCGCTTCACAATGGGTAACTAGCCAAAGTAACCTTATCTGAACCAGCCAGGATCATTTGGTCTGAATAAAGAAGCTGAGAGACTCATGAGAATGGGACTCCTTACAAGATTTCCTTTATTTCCTCTTTCCAGTAGGAAAAGTGACACACAGAGGATATCCTATCTTGCTGTATTTCAGCACCTCTGCTTCTTCTCGGAGCTGGACTAGGAAGCTGCAAAGTCATGTGAAAGCAGAGATTGGGAATCACTTCACTGACCTTTTTGGAAAGATTAAATGTGACTGCAGGTTTATCTGCACAACCACATCATGATAGAGAAACATTTCTTTGCTGCAATTCTTCTGTTAAGTCTATTAATTTCAGTGGGGTTATTAATTCTCTTACATATTTTGTTAAGAGATGAATCAGATCCCACTTTATCCCTTATTCTTCAGCAACATTTTTGCTGGTAAAACTGGGGCTTTCTTAGCTGAGGAGAAAATTTAATTCCTTTTGGAGTCAGCCAGAGAGGTGAAAGAAGGCTCTTAGGTTACAAGTTGAAAGAATAAATTGTCAGCTCAGAGGAACTAATCTTAAGCCCGAGTGAGCAAAGTGTGGTTTAGCTTTCAAACATGAACTTTTAGAATTGCTGGAAATATCCCTTTGCTGCAAACCCTTGGATTTCCAAGAGAAAAATAAAAACAGGGCAAGACCTGGCTAATGGAAACACACTATTGTAGAGGTCTGAGCTAAAAGAGAGAACCTGATGTCAGTAAAAGTGTGCACCTCCAGAAAATAATAGGACATTATGCTTTAAATTCTGGGTGTTCAGAAGCAAAACGAAGGAAAAATAGGAAAAAATAAACCAAAGGAAAAGAAGGGCCACGATCCATGCTGATGCCTGCATTTCTGTTATTAGTAGTGGCCCCGTCCCAGCCAGGCACGTATCACATGCAGAAATCAAAACTCAACGTTGAGCAATACATTGGGGGGCTGGCGGTGGAAATCTCCGCGTTTGGGTTTGCTCCAAGAGGAGCAGAGTGGTGGGATGTGGATCCACCCACGCTCCAGCAAAATCTCTTCACTGGGCTTTTGCTTATGGTCCCTGTCAATGTGACCCAAAGCTCTTTGAAATGGGCAGCTTTCAGTGACTTCCTTAGTTTTTGGATTTTGCTCTTGAGGATATCCCTGCCCTGCCATAAACATGGATATCTCCCCCTGTTCCTGCAAGGAGTCATCAGCAGTGCAATGGCTGCAAAGATTTATAAACTTCTCTGCTTCAGGCAAACTGGCAAATGTCTATTTTCAGGTGATTCCTAACTTTTTTTTATGTGTGAAACTGCTGGAGGCTAAACCCGTGGATTGCCTTGGAATGTTTCCATGCTCATCCACCTCTTCCTAGGTCAAAATCAACTCATAACATTAATGGATGCTTGGTTTTCCAGACAGGCCCCAGCTGGGCTTAGTAGTCCAAAACAGCTCTGCCTCATCCCAGAGACACTCAAGGCTCAGGCTGAGCCTCAGGCAGTAAATCCCAAAGGTTTCATCCCCTGGAGTATTCCATCCCGATACCTTCTCTCATCCATCCATCCATCCACTGCCTGAGAACCTGGTGAGTTCATTGCCCATTTTATGAGTTATTGAGTGGGGTGAACACGTGACCTGACTGTAACTGAGTTTTAACTGCTGGAAAAATATCTCATTTCTATTTAGGTACTGTGTTTATTGGTTTCTCAAAATTTTATCAGTTTTTTTTCGTGTGCATACACGACGGAGCTCTGATGACTCAGGAATGGGAGAGGACACTGTGAATTAGGAACCATAAAAGGAAGGAACTGTAAATTAGTGACTTTCTCTTCTTCCACAAATAAATATTTATGACTCCACCAATAGGTTCTCCCACTTCAGCCTTGTACAAACACTGTCTGCAGCAGAGGTGATGTTGATTTTAAGCAATGTGCTCTCAGATGCAGGGTCCTGTTCCTCAGTGCCTGAAGTGGGAGTTAGTGCAGCTCAGCTCCTCACAGATTTAAGACTCTTTGATGCTTGAAATCCATGCCCAGGTGCTTTCCAGGCAACTGGGAAACTACTTTATGCATTGTCATGTCCATGGCATCTCCTGAACCTTTGCAGCGTCATTCTTTGCAATTGCTGCCACTGCAAATTTATCTGAGCCATCCAATGAATAGCCAAAAGCCGCTCCAATTCCTTGACTCCTGTTCCCTCAACACACGTTTATTTAGGATATCCGATCCCTTCAGGCTGTCCCTCTCTCCTGATATTTCAAACCCAAGTGAAATGAGGACTCTCCTCCTGTTGACACTGATTTTGGCTGGGAAGAGGGATGTTTTCCCTGAGAGCGCTGGAGTTTCCGAAGGCAGCCGGTTGAGTTTGTTTATTCCTCATGCATTTCAAAGCCTGCACTGTCCCGTGGCTCCACAGCTTTGGGGCAGCTTTAGTGCCCGACAAAAGCGTGGAGGAAAACCCTCCTGAGCACAGGGCGTTAGAACCTCCTGCAGAGGAGTGGCCAATGACCTCGGCCTCCCAGTGCCAGACCACGCAGCGCTGAGATGCCGAAATTTGTTCCTTCCTGGCAGCTCTCGGGAACAGCCAATTCCGTGGGAGAAGGAAGCTGGCAGGGCTCTGTCTGGAAAGACTTTGGAATAGTCTGATTTTTATCAGAATTGACAACAGAAGGAGCGCGAGCCAAGGGTGCTCCAAAAGCTGCATCTGTCTGCTGCCTCCCTCCACTCTCACAACATCATGGAGACAACTTCTGTAGGATTTCTCCAGGACATTGTCTATAGAAGAGTTTGACTGAGTTGCTGCAAGTCCTTATGTTTCGAAGGGAAAACGAGTGTTTTGGGTAAATTATTGACAAAGCAAAAGTGTGACTCCTCTGAGGTCGTTCCAGTGCATGAGGCTACATTCTTCCTCGCAGAGCTGGTGAGAGTAAACAACATTATTGTAGATTTTGGTCATGCCCTGGCATCGGTCGGTGCAGTTTCTGTGTTTGCCACATGCTCGCACCAAGCTGGAACAGCTCTGCGTACACAGGGAAATTGTTTAAAGAGCCAGCTCAGCCTCAGAACTCGCTGTCAAAATTGTGATGTACACAACTCACTCTGCTGCCCACAAAAGGGTTTTTGTTTGTCAAGTGAAATAATGTGTAATTTGGGATATCATTTAGGAAAGCTTTTTTTTTTTTACATTCCCTTTTTTTTTTCTTTTTTTTTTTCTTTTTTTTTTTTTCCATATCCCACCGCAGGCCTGGAGGCTGCAGCCTGGGATGAGTGGAGAGCATCCTGCAGCTCCCAGGGATGACAGCGAGATAGGAGAGGGAGGAGGCCCAAGCCAAGACTTTAAACTGGGATTGCAGAAGGCGACTTGCTGAGCCAAACCCGGAGAAGAGGGAAAATTGACACCCCACAAGACATGGACAATTGTTGCCACCGGCTGGGAGGCCTTAAATTACAACCCCATTTTGTATATGCAAAAAGCTTACACTTTCTATTTATACATCCCACTTCTTCTGTGCACCAAAAGTTGGATTTGGCAAGGGCAGCTTATTCCCTGCAGGCACATGGGTGGGGTTTGCTGCAGAGAAAATAAACTTGATTGTTGAAAACCTGTGTTTGCAATTACTCGGAGTTTCAATATTCTGAGGTCAAAATAGATCCTTTCAAATTCGTAATGCTTTGAAACGGATTCGCTTTCGTTCTGAAATGGTTATTGGATTAAAATGAAATATTGGAGTATTTTTGGTAGGCAAGTTATAGCAAAACCCCTCAATACAAATTATGAAAATATGGAAAGAAAGACAGTATAGAAAGTTTTGGGGGTTAAAAATGACCATTTCTGTTTAAAATAATTAGTTCTAAAAACGACAACCACCTACATTAATCAGTTCAGCTACACTGCATGGGCCAAACCAGGTTTCCAATACATCTTTTGGGAGATCATTCCATGGTCTGAAAGGTCTTTGCTTGGCAAAGGAGCAGGTATAAATAGTAAGAGACATTTTCTTCGGGGACTTTTGGGGACTGGATGAGAATCTTAGTTCATAAATATTGTCACAGAAAACTCTGTGACTGTCTTTGGACCAAAAGCCAGATTTTGCAGTGTGCTTAATGTGCCTTAATTTCCTTACGAGTGGGGAACATGGCCTGGCATATAAAAATAAATGAAAGGTCCTGCCAGGACTGAGCCAAGGAGGTCTCCTAAGTCAGGAATAATCCTTAAATTCTAAAGCAATCATTCAAGGGGACAAACTATTTTTAATCATTTATTTGCTATTTATATTTCAACGACATCTCCAGAGCATTTCAGCACAGCTTCCACCTCAGACAACCAACACGAGATGACTTTGGAATGGAGAAAGACTAAGAAATCAGGCCTTCAGGAGCAGGAATAAACAGCAAATTCAGAAAAAAAAACCCCTCCTAAGTAATTATTTAGGTCCTAGAGCTGTGGCAGTGCACTGCAAAAGAGCTTCAATAGGACTGGGAGCCAGAGCCTTTCTCCTCCACCTCGGACTGGAGCTCCATCTGGCATTTCCCCCTAGCAGGAAAACAGTGAGGGGCTTGTTCCGAGGAAGGTGCAAGGAGGGGAGCCAGAGCCCGCTCTGCATGCTCCTTGCCTTGAAATATTCCTTCACTGCATGCCCACTTGAAGGCCCCTTTATGCTGAGGAAACTTCGTGTAAATAGGAATCAGGCTCAAAGAGCCTGGAAAGCCGGAGCACGAGAGTTCAACCCCTTTCAATTCCAGCCCTCTCAGATCAGAGCAGCCTGAAACCTCCAGCCACGTTTCACCTCACTGTACAAAGTGTGCTCATTAGGGCTGGCTGATGAACTCTGCTAATTACCTTGTGCTTGGGGCTGCCACGTTATGGATGACAAGAACACCGGGGAGATGTTTTCGGAGAAGAGGAGGGGGCGTCTCTTAGTTCTCCTCAATTTCTTGAGAAGAAAAAGCTTTTCTTGTTTTGGTTTTTTTTTTTAACCTTAAAGTGTTACTTGCAAATGGAGGCCAGAATTTAATTTCAGATAGTGTTACTCCACCTTGTGCAAGTGATTTCTCTTGACACTGCACTGACTACCCCTGCACAAAAAGCCCTTTATGACTTACGCCAAAGAGCCTGAAGTATTTTTTGCCTCTCCAAAAATGACATTTCACTCCCCCCCTCCTTTTTTTTTTTATCACCTGAACACTGGCCTTAAAACCACAGCACGCAAAGGCCCCATGTGAAGTAGGGAAAGGCATTCAGCATCTGCTTATATCCCCAAACTGAAGCACCAGTGTGCCTAAAAAAGCTTGTATTTAAAGGCATTGCAGCTGCATCAGCTCATATTTCATCCAGCCACCAATTTCCTTTTCCCCCTGACAAACAGGCCTCAGAAAGAACCCAGGCCAGAAATTCTCCACGTTAGCGAAACATTTCCTCTTTCCCGTTCTCCCTTCCATTAACGTTATTACACTGCTCCTGGGAAAAGATGACTTTTCCAATCCAGGCAGCAGATTTCTCTCTTTTCTTTGCTTTCTGTCTGTTTTCTCCTTCTCCAGGCTGAGGGTAAGGGTAGAACTGGGGTGGGGATAACAGAGGGAGAAGGAATATTGGGGTGAGAGGAAATAGAGTGTTTCTTCAGAAAGGGCTCCCTAAAATCTCCCTCTTTTTGCACCTGGATGCAGAGGGATAACAACTCCTGCTCTTCCCTCCACTGGCTGTGGGATACAAAGAGGGAGAAGACCACAATGTGGGTGACAACATTCAGGTGCTCAAACACCATGTTGGTGGCAGCACCCACCAAGGGTCAGGTGCTCCCTCTGGAATCAAGAACTGCCTCAAGCCCATTTGACTGATCCAGGGGTTAAACTCATCCCAGACCTGGCTGTGGCTCTTTACAGCTTGATAATAAGTCAAAATTTGAAGTTGTCAGGTTATTAGATTTTTTTTTGGAGATGTCCAGCAGCTTTCATGATGTGTGCAATCCCACTCCTGCATCTCCCACCTCCACTAAAGTTCTCCATCCTCCCAACCCTTTAACTCCTGTGTCTTTACTGCCTGACAGTTCAACTTCCACAAGACCTAAAGCAGATCTGATACAAAATGAAGGATTATCCTGGGTATCAGGAGAGCTGCACTCGCAGCAAGTCTGATTTTACCATGTGCATGTTCACTTCAGCCTGCTTTTATTTTTCTTCTCCTTCCAGAGCTGGAAGGCAGAGTCCCAGAGGACAGAAAACATCTCACTGAAATGAGTGGCAAAGGACAGCCAGGTCATAATTCCTGGCTCCAGAGCGAGCGTGGCGTGACTGAACCATAAACTTTCTGTTCTGCCCATAAAAAAGGTGAAACAGCAGCATCTGCTCACTGCAAACCCCCTCTGGCACTATTTTAAAGTCGCTTTACCTTATTCTAAGGTAACTAACTCAGGAAATCCATCCTTGAGGCAGCTTCTGGTAGCTCTAATAGGGAATTGTTTCTTCTTTCTCGCTGTACCTAAAAGCTGTAAAATAATTTGGGTTTGCCATATTCGGTTTTTTGAGAAGTGAACACACAAATCAAGTAGATTTTATGAAAAAGTGGCTTGTAAAGCGATTTTGCAGTAAGAATGGGTTTGACAGAAAACTTTCTGCAGGTACTGGTTGTTTAATCGCGTCCTAGTGGCTGAATCAGGTATTTTCAATCAATCTGATTTTATGCAGTGTTTTAGCAATTCTTAGCAATAAGTATTAAACATGGCTTCAGAAGTGGGGCAAGAATCATAGTTCAGAAGAGTCCAGGAATGGTTCATTTCTGGAGACCAGACTGAGAAAATGTTTCTGTTTTTTTATTCCACTTGGACTTTGTAATTTTTGTTCTAAAAATGTTCTGCATAAATTGCCATTTACAGCGAGAAAGACAAAAATCACGTCAGGCCAGACCCCTGAGCTTTTCCTCCGGGATGATTGGAAAGGGGCAGTTTCTCCAACTACTCTTTGTTTCCCTCTTTATTTTTTTAAATTATTTTTTGTGTTCTCACTCGCTTTTCTGTTTCTGCTTTTCCCTCTGAGTCGGGAGCTTTGTTCAGACAGACCTTCCCTTGTGAATGGTTTCAGTTTCAGCAAAATCGTCATTCTGCGACACCCCGCCAAATAAGCACCTTGGAAAATTCCCAACCACCTCCAGCCCGTGCTCTGCAGCACATTTCATTCCCAAATCCCGGGCTAAACGTGGACCAACCCATCCATGGGCGTAGCTCCCTCCACTCCGGGGCATCCCCTCTGCCAGGGAGTTGGCCCCATGGAACAGGGGGGCAATTTGTATCCGGGGAATGCGATCCTTGTGGAGGTGACAGCCCGACTTTGGGGCTGAGCAAGGCGTTATTCAGCATTTCTGACAAGGGCAGAATAGTGGTGCCGTGTCTGGTTTTGATTTAGAGCGAGTTGCAGTGCCACACTTGAAAAAAAAAATACAATTATTCCTGTTTGTTAGGGCTCGAAATGATCCATTTTCTCTTTGGGAACGTTAAGTGCAGGCAATCCTCTCCGTTTTTCGGCTTTGTCATCGTCAAATATAAAATCCTGTTGTATTTAACAGTGTTCACAGAAACAAGAAATTCCTAACTTTTGAAAAGAAATATAAAAGTATTGACGACGCCAATCTTTTTCTAAAAATTTAATTTTCCAGGAGTGTTTATCAACGATAATGTGCTTATTATGGAAAAGAGAAGATGGACTTACATATTTTTTTTCATTCGGTGTAAAAAGAACTTTATAAAGTGCAGAAGATACATGAGAAGTAAAATCATGAAGTGCAAATGGACTCGTTTAGACAACCCAGGTTAATTCTTTGGCCGCTTATTATGCACCTCCTAATGATTGATTCTACTCAGATCCCCTGAACGTGATGCTTGACTTCATTTTTTTTCCCTTTCAATTTACCCTGGAACAACTCACAAAAATTTTGAACCGTGTTTTGACTGATCTTTCTTTTTTTTTTTTTCACTCTCCCCCAACGTGGTTTTTCTGAGCTGCAAGAATAACAACAATAACAAAGCCAATATTCCAGTTCTGCCTGGAGAAGTTTTATTTCACTTTTACTTCCCCCAACATCCAAACACCCTTCTGAGCAGCCCTCGTTCCCCGTCACGTGCCCTGAGATTTTTCCTTCATGCCTTTCTGGTTAGAGACGTCTTGTTCGAGGATTTTATTTTGTGCATGTCAGAGAACAAGTATGTTTTTTATGACATTTATGAATGTGACCAGTCTGGGAACATGCTGTCTGTCTGGGCGGGTTGCAGCCAAACTTGAAGTCATTGTGACCGGGATTTCCAATTTTGGGGATGGCTGATCCATCAGCTGGGGTCAATAAATTGGCAGAGTCTTCTTTTGTAGTATGAGAAGGGGACGTGCAAGGATCGTCAGGGTGAGGTTTTAATTATCTGGGATATTAAGCAGGACAATTCTACCTTCCTCTGCCTTTAATTTTGCTTTAAAATTTATATTAACTGCAGTACTAACTGTAAAAAAATCATTTCAATCCTGGATGTTACAGAAACCAGTTTTGTTCTGAAGTGCAGGAATCAAACCTGTAGCATCAAATTATCAAAGAACTTCAGTTTTCTGTTGCATTCAGCCAACCTGCCTCATTTCAGCTCCTCCAGCCCTCCAAAATCCACGACTGAGAGCTGCTAACTCCCAATGATACACTCCTGGCAAGCAGGCTTGAGGGGTTTTTTTTAATATTTTATTTTAATTATTTTTAGTTTATAGCTCAGCAACTCGCCTGACCCAGGGGAACACTTAAACTAAATTTGATAGATGTCAAGTTGGGAAAAAGAAAGACAGCAGTGTTCTTTCTCCCCGCAATTACAAATGTTTGCTGGAGACTTTTCTGACAGGATTAAGCGGAGCAGAGACCTGGGGGGAGCCGAGAGGGAGCGAGAGCCCAGGGCTCGGGTCGGCTTGGCTGATGTTCTCCAGAACCTGGAAGGAGAGCAGGACCAGGACACCAACCAGTAGCCGTTCCCAATTCCAAATACAGCGGGTTTGCCTTTTTTCCCACTTTCCCCTCAACTCTGATGTGTCTTGCATCAACTGGAGGACATAAAAAGAGAGTCCGTGTTTTTTCAGGGAGCTGTGGAGATGTGGGAGATGCCCCAGAGATGGGCTGAAAAAAAGTAAAAGAAAAAAAAACAAGTGGGTCTACTGTTTTCCAGCCCATTTTTTATCTTGTAAACTGAAATATATGAAGGTACCATAAAATAGACTGATGCAATTGGTGACAAAGAGGGAAAATGAGACTCTTTAAATTTCCATAGGAATTATTCAGATGGGAAAAATGTTGCATTTGTCCGGTATAATGTGCTGGCTGCATCAGGGAAAAGGAATGGGCTCTCCAGCTTTTTTATCGTTAGATCACTGGCTCAAATCTCACCCAGGAATTTAATCCAAAACTCAGTGAGATCAGAGGGAGCCTCGTTACTGGGAATCAACACTCAGGTACACAGGAAAGAACAAACAGAAATTGTTAGGAAAAAATATTGAATTGTTATTTTGAAAGTGTTCAGAGTTTCCTTTCCAAAGGAATAAGGGGAGAAATTATATAACAGTCTGATCTTTCGATGTTTCTTTTCAATATTACTTTTTTGGGTGATCCCTACTCCTTATAGATTTACTGGTTATATTTTATCACTGGAAAAGAAGAGGAATTACAGGCTGGGAATGAATAACCTACAGACACCAAAAATTACATTACATTTAAAGATTGCTGCTTTTTTTTTCTATAAAGAAAATGGGACTGGATCATTTTTTCCCACAGAAAGGAAAAGCTGACAAAGAAATGCTGCACCAATTGATATCATCTAAAAGAGCTTCATGGTTCATGGGAAATCAGCTGATCCTGGCCCAGTTTGGGGAATTTTCTGAGAGAAATTGTATTGCCAAAGAGGTGCCCACAACACAAAGCTCAACATAAAAATGCTCTGAATCCAACATCTTTCTAAGCATAAATCCTGAGCTACGTTTTCCTGATGGAGGTGCCCTTTCCATTGTGGGAACCAAGGGTGGTACTACACTTGCTCATGGTTTAAAGTGTTTTCACTGTCTATTTTCTAGTCTTAATAATTAATTTTAAGGCAAACCCTTTAGTGAATGGACAGGTATTCTTATAACATATTGAAGAACATGTACTTAAAATGAAATGCAGGATGGGGTGCAAGAATATTCCCTCCATATTTTTCTTCCCAGCTTTCAGACAAATAAATCAACACACAGAAATATATTTACAATACTTGGTAACAACAAAAAAAAAAAAGTGGAGGTTATCTGAATTATTCCAAAATCAGGCAGGTAAAGTGGCTTAGTAGATTATGAAAGCCCAGCACTGCCAAATTATTCCTCGTGCTGATAATTGTTTGCTCCTGTTCTTTAACTCTGGGTGGGCAACGCTGCTTTTCCTCTGTCTGCTGGAAGAAAAAAAAAAGCAGGATGGCTCTCCCTGTGGTTCCTGGCTCCACTGCACACATCTGGGTTTCGTATCAAAAGAAATAAATATCGGCCCTAATGAATCCTTGGAGGCTGCTGGGTACGGAGTCCTGAGCAAGCCGGGCTTTAATCCCGGCTCAGGCGGGCCCAGGGCTGGGCTGGGCCAGGCTGGTGTTGGTTTAATGCACTCTGTCATGTCCAAAAGGATCTGCAACAACACTGATTTACATCAGCTGAATATTTGGCTCATTTGAGACTCCCCTGGGAAGGAGAGAGGCGGGGGGATACCTACACAATCCGTTCCCACTGGTTTGGTCAGATGTGGTGTGTAGCAAACTGCATTGCAAAATGCTTAAGAAATCCAGGGAATTTTTTATAAGTGCAGTTTGCTGAGGTTGTTTAATTGGGAAAAAAATATCGTGCTCATATGTTCTTTAAGAAATGCAGACTACTTGATTTACTAGTCCTTTATAAAGGGTTATTTATAACGATTTGAGCAGAAGATAAAGTTCCTACATTTCAGACAAAGGAGTATCTAGATGGCAATACTCTGATTAGTTTTACATCTTTCCTAATTCAGCTAATTCAAAGACAGACCCCAGGGATTTATTTGAACAGCAATAAAACTTGCTGGGAACGGGCTCTGTTACACGTTTTACAATTCCAAACCTGTCTCTTTTTTCTTATTTTTTTGAGAAAAAATCCTAAAATTATTTTGATTGCAAATATCTGAGTGAATTCAGAGCAAATGAAAGTCAAGGGACTGTTAACACTGGCCTGGGTACAGCCAGGCTTTGTGCAAACTTCCTCCCTTCCAAGGCACCTCCAGCCTAACCCGCAGCAAACGTTGTTATTCCAGTCCTGGATTTATCCAGCCGAGGGCTGCCAACGGCCCCGAATTGTGGGGCTGATTCCTGTAATGAGTGCTAATGAGAGCACCACACTGATTGCCCCAGACTCATTCTCCCTCCCAACCAGAGCCCAAACTGGAACCCTCATCCCCAGAGGTTCAGACCTGGTGTTTTAATCCCCTGCAAAGCTCCTGCTGCCTCCCCACGATGCCATCTGAAGGCATTCCCATGGATCCAGGCTGGTTTTGTTGTGCTGGGCAGAGGTGTGTTTACATGGCCATCCATCTATGAAAGGATAATTATTTTTCCAGTGGGGAATATTTCAAATATTTCCAAAGATGATTTTTTTTTTTGGCTTTTCTTTTTTTTTTTCATTGGGATTAATGAAAGTAAAAAAAAAAAAAAAGGACAGAAATAAAATTATACCAGAAAAAAACTATAGTAAAGTAAGAAAAGCAGGGAAATCTGGGAATTTGGAATTATGGAATAATTTAGTTTGGGAAAGGCCCCTAAGATCATCAAGTCCATCCATTATCCCAGCACCGCCAAGGCCACCACTGACCCATGTCCCCAAGTGCCACATCCACATCCCATAAATCCCTGCAGGAATGGTGACTCAACCACTGCTCTGGGCAGCCTGTTCCAAGGCTTAACAAGCCTTTCAGTGAAGAAATTTTCCCTCATATCCAATCTAAACCTCCCCTGGCACAACTTGAGGCTGTTTCCACTTGTTATTTGGGAGAAGAGCCCAAATTCCACCTCTCTACAACCTCCTTTAAAGATGAAGCTGATGTTGGTACTTGATGGCCTTGGATGATGAACAGATTCCAGTCAGGAATTTTTAATTACATGCAATATTTTCTGAAGTTTCTTGCATGTTCCTGAATTTCACACACTTTTTCATAGATCTGTCTTATGAAGGTAAAGCAAGAGAATCCTCTAAATAAAGAAAGAATTAATATTCTAATTAACGTCAGTGTACAGTCTTGATTTCTGAAAGTGCTTCATGAACACTAAGGGTCAAAATAATTGGTGTAATGGCAATGAAAATCAATGAAATGAAAACCTCATTCCATGCTGGAAATCTCACAGGATGCCTGTTTTCTTGTACCATCTTTCTATGGACAATCCAAGAACTGCCGCTACCTCTGATTTTTTTCAAATCCTTTGATAAAAGGAAGAAGTAAAATCACAATGAAATAAACTGCAATCCCTGCTATTGCTGGGCAAGCAAAGCCCTTATGAAGGAAAAGGAATGGCTGCAGAAAGGTCACTGCCAGGAAGTATTTGAATGCCATTAATCCTCCTCTATCAGTCCCTCCTGGCTGATAAGACTCTCCTTAGACCCCTAAGTCAAGTTCCTCTTACCCTGCTATCTTCAAGTGGTCACTGACACATTCCTGTTATCCGTCTCTGGCTGCAGCTTTGAGTTTCTCTCCCAGTTTTCCCTTTAGCTCTGGAGCCAGGACAACGTGGCCTCATTGTCTGGTCTCTTCTCCATTAAGAGTGAATCTTCTATCAAAAAAAACAAAGGTAACTTTTAAATATGAGTGTGCAACACCCAGATTTGTATTTAAACGCTCATTTTATATTTACCAATGATCTAGGAGTGCCTGGTTTGGGCACATCCGGAGAATACAAAATTATCTCCTGACCTCTTTCCTGCATGAATGGCACCTGATCAGGCACTTTGATTGTAAAACCAAATCTTGTTTGTTTAAATAAGCTTTAAATGTCATCTTAAAGATGCTTGACTCAGAATTGTGCACAAATAAACAGCTGGCTGCTGACTTGGAACAAATTATTTTTAATTGTGCAATTAATATTGCTGGTACTGCTCTTTGACATGTGAATGAATTTGTCTTTCTGATTTGTGCATCACTTGGAGCAATGGTAAGGGCAGCACCAAAAATGTTTGCTGGGATGTTTTGGGGGCAAAAGCTGGGATGCAGGAGAGTGGTTGAAGGCTGTGCACCCTTGGAACCAACCTCAGAGTGCTGCAAGTGCTCGGCTCTGCCAACAGACACGACCATGAGTCCAACCTCATCTCCTTTGTTCAGCCAGCAAATATTCAGCTAAGGTGGGACTGGCTGTGAGCTAATTCTGCTGAGAGACACTTGCAAAGTTGCTGCCAAAAGAAGCAAGGAGGGATTGTTGTCACTGAGAGCTGCTCAGTCCTCTGAGGGTTGTGCAAATGTCCCTTCCCGGAGCGAACACCAAACCAGGGGGATGCTCCCCCAAGGTCCCCTTTTAACAACTCTCAGGCACAAATCTGAAGCTCAAAGACATGTTTAAACCATTTGAATGAAGTTAAAAAAATGCTTAAATAATTCTCTATGTTTTGAATCCCAGAATGGTTTGGGTGGGAAGGGACCCCAAAGCCCATCTTGTTCCACCCCCTGCCATGGGTAGGGACATTTTCCACTGTCCCAGGTTGCTCCAAGCCCTTTCCCACCTGGCCTTGGACACTTCCAGGGATCCAGAAGCAGCCACAGCTTCTCTGGGCAACGTGTGCCAGGGCCTCAGCACCCTTACAGGGCAGAATTCCTTTTTCCTGAATTTTATATGTCATAATGCAACTGCATAATAAGGTTTAGTACCAACAGAGTCGATCAGATTTTTGTTGTGTTATCCATACAAAAATTCCTCTCAACCAGATGTAATTTAGAAAGTGGAGGAGGGATTCATGATTATTGGTTACATCATCCAAATCTACTTGAGGAACTGTTCATGAACGTCAGAGTTTGGCACAGGTTTGGAAAATTTCATTTTCCTTTGGCACAGGAAGCCGATGAGATATATCCAGTGATCGGATTTTCAAAGACGTTGAACCTCTGCACCTCCTCCCATTCCATAGCAGCATTCCAGGGTTTGACAAAGCTGAGGCTCTTCTTCATTATCATCTATAGGTTTCTTTTATAACTCCCTTAATAAAAATGATTCTCTGTAAAATGCATCTTGCAGAGAAGGAAATACAGCTTTGCCTGAGCCCTTTTGGGGTACACACAACTCAAATCCCTGCTCCTGCCAGTTTATACGTCCTGCAAACCCAAACCTCTGCCTGACTTCACAGCCTGGACCAGCCTCAATATTGCAGGTCTTTCACTCTCTTTATAATACAGCACATTTGAAACCTGCAGTTTTATGAGCAAAATTAAAGATTTGTGCTGTGAGCCTCATTTCATGCCCTGTGGATTTGTGTATGATTTTTACAGCACGGACAGGCGCTCCAGCTCTCCCTTTAAGGAGGACATTAAGCCAAATTTCTGCCTCTAACTATTTTATGAAACATGTAGGAAGTTAATATTTCAGGAGACTTTGGCTCATTGATCCCATTTGACAGATGGATGCACAGATACAACACAGACACAGGGACTGCATAAGCCTTAAATCCCCAAGGAGAGCAGCTAAAATACACTTTGTGAGGAGCAGACTCACTTCTTTGCAGGCAGTTGCAGAATTGCAGGTGGGATTTCACAGGGACCGTGGAGCTTTGGCTTCAGTCAGGAAAGGGTTGTCTGTACAAATGGAAAACAAAATAGACATTAAAAATGTGTGAAATGGGAAAATCAAAGCTTTCAGTAATTTGTAATTAGGCCAGAGGAGATGATTGCACATATTTAATATTCCTGCTCAGTGTGCTACGGGCTCCTCTTTGTCTGGGAAGGATGTTTGGAAAAAACCCACCCAAACATATTTACAAATGTCCACTGATAACTTTGCCTTTTTCGATTTCCTTCTTTTTTTTTTTTTCTTTTCATCATAATCAATTCTTTCTTTTCTATAATGGCTTGATTATAAATATGGCATTTTGGCCATAGGTGACAGAGCCACTCTGGGCCAGATGTGCTGGCTGCCTGCGAAGGGCTTGGCCATAGGATGTTAGTGGTTTAAAGTAACAGGAAACCTGAGGAATATCATAAATCAGCCTTTTCTGACTGGGTTTCTTGTACAGAGTTAAACAAAATGTATTGAATAACTTAAGTATGTGTGAGCCTCCTGCCTACCAAATTACTGGGGTCTGCCAGTGGAAAACACACTAATTTGATGTTGGCCTCCGACAGAAAATTGTTAAACGAAAATTGGGTTTCAGCATTTTAACAAAAAAATCAACCTGGAGTTCAGTGTTAACAGGAGCCTAAGGATTTAACTAACTGCAAGGAAAATAAGGAGAGACAAAATTCTTGACTTCCTAAGCCCCAGTCCCGAGAAAAGCCTTTTACTTCTGGATCCCAACACGGCAGGAGGGACAAGGCGAGTACCAAAGGGTGGGTTTTCTTTCTTTTCTCTCTCCTGCCATGGATTTTGTAAGGTCACAGGTTGACATTTTGTACTTTTCCACACTTCTATTGATTTTCATTAACAATAAACAGAAGGTGCTGGGCCAAAGTCATCGAAGCCATGACGGAGAGTTCGGAAATATTAAACCTCTCACAGTCAAAGACATCAGAAGGGGCTGAGCTCCGAGATCCTCTCCCCTGGTGTCCTGGCAGGGCACATAGGAGAGATATGAGAACCACATCTGAGCTATTCCCCTTCAAGGAGCTGTTTCCAACCTTAACTGGGGTTGAAGCAATCACATTCCAGTGATATTCCTGTAGATAAAGCTGCCTATGGCAGTGCAGCTCCTGCTTTAACCAGCTAAAATCACTTATTGCAAATTGAGCAAAAATCTGGATTAAAAGATGCTTTATTCTTATCATCCCATTAAAGAACATTTAAAAACCATTAATTAAGGCCAAAAATGTGGCCTGTTTCTCCCCCAGCTCTTCTTTGCTCTACTTAAATAAAATAATACCGAGAAGCCAAACGTATTTTTTTTCCATCTCATAACCATTCTTTTGGGGTTTATTTTGAAGCAATAATGCAAAACATCCTTCAATCTCCTCTTTCTGACCATTCTGTGGAGACAGCCACGGCATGGCATTCCCGTTCCCTGAAGAATGGCTCCCACATCAATGCTTTAGCACCCGCACCTTCTCAGATGCCCGTGCTTTCCCTTTCAGAAACCACCGCAAAGCAACTTTTAAATTTATAAATTAATGGACTTACAGTGGATCAGCCCAAGTTTTACCATTTCCTCCGCACCGGAGATATTTTTTTGGTCAACCTGACGCATTCCCTTCCCTGCCCTGTCTCTCCCTTTCTCCATGGTGTTGCTACGTGATCTACTCGAACACGGACCTCCTCTTATACCAAATTCTGTGGGAGCAGTTAATACATGAAATGTCAGAGAGAGCTCCTGCTTGAAACGCATCCACAAAGCAGAGAGGCCTGAGCCATATTTCTCGTTCTTTTTTGACTCTATATTTTGGGTTCTGGCAGAGGTACAGGCAGCGAGTGTGGCGTGCAGCGTTTCCCAGACTGTGTAGCTTGGCACCGGAAAATCATTTCTTCGGAGTTCCAAACCTGTCAGGATGCTCTCTCGAAACCGCTCCGCGTTTCAGACGTGTAACGCTAAAATGTCACTTTTGGAGCCCAAACCGGAGCGCCTTCGGCTTTCTGATTGGCAGAAAACTGATGGATAAGCTCCAGGGAATTTCTCCTACAGCTGTAAACTTTCAAAAATACTTTACTGCTGCAAAAACCATAGAGTGTGGTTTAAATGAACAATATGCCCTCTTCATACCTCAGCACCAGCGAGAACACGCTTTCCACTTCAGCGAGAACAACCCAGGGTTTGATTTCGGAATTTTTTTCACCCCCACAGAACAGGTTTAGCAGTTTTTAGCTCATTTCTACCTGTCACACAAAACAGACGATATTCCAGACATCTCCGGGAGGAGGAAGAGATGATACAGATGGTTGTGCAGATGTTTGGATCCTGTTCTCTTAATGCTCCAGGCAGGACAAGTTTAACCTCCTTATATGCCTCACACAAGACTAGATCACGGCCTTGTTCCATCCCTGGGATCTTGGAGAAAGCCAAGTCTCCAGTTAATATGTTTATGTGACATTCGGAGCTTGGCTCTCCTCCGCCCTCGTGGGCCAAATCCTAATATGACCCAGTGCTCTCTCACATCAGCTGGAGGTTTGCCTGAATAAAGTAAAAGTTAAAAGTACGCGACGCCTGCAGGTTTCAGGCCAGGGATTTCATTTCACAAAACCTCCATGTATTAGAAAAAGATACATCAGGTTCAGCCCACTGCAGGGTCGTTGTTTTCTGGAACTTTTTGTGTTTTGATTTTTTTTGGTGACGATGATTTTTAAAAATCTGAAATATGAGGAGGAAAGTCTTCTCCCACTCCTGGGGCTACACCCTTTCCTAAATAAACCTGGGCTCAGCAGGACCTGAGTCCTTCCTGAACCAGTTATGTCTCCAGGGGCCAGAGCTGTTGGCACTCTGTCCTAATGTTGTCATAGAAAGTTGTCTCCTGAGATTCCCAGGGGCTGGGTCACGTCCTGTTTTATTGCCCAGGGAAGCTGTGGATGCCCCATCCCTGGAAGTGTTCAAGGCCAGGTTGGACAGGGTTTTGAGCAACCTGGTCTAATGGAAGTTGTCCCTGCCCATGGCAGGGGTTGGAATGGGATGAGCTTTAAGATCACTCCCAACCCAAACCATTCTATGATTCTACAATTCTATGATTCCATTTGCTTATAAACAACCCCCAGCTATTATTCCAATTTTATTTTAACATTTACTCCTATATTGTCTCCCTGTGCTTCCTTCAAACCAAAGAAATGGATGATGACTTTATAGGAACAATCCTGACAAACAACACAAGAAGAGCCCACTGCCCTGGGGAATATCACCTCTTTGGAGGGACATGGGTGTGCAGGCCAGGGATGATTGTGTGTGTGTGGAGATAGCCCTGAGGTGCTGGGTGTAGTTTGGACTCTTGTGTGAATATTTCCCCCTTTCCATGGGGACTGGCTTCCCCTGAGGCCAGATGGTTTCTGATCTCTCTCTCCCCAACAACACCACTTGTAATAGTTACAAGCCCAATGACGACCAAAAATCAGCCAAATTCATCTTTGCTGCCGGTCTTCTCTACATGTGTTTTGGAGGTGCTGCTGAGTCTCTAACCACAGCAGTGCTCTAATTGTGCCTTCTGCTTTGGAAACAGAGGCAGAGGAGTGAGTAATCACCACAATCCCATGAATGAGCCGGAGGAGCGAGATTGCGCACGGAGAAACGGAGAGAGAGAGAGAGAGAGACCACACAGCGAGGAGTGGGAGCCGTGGGATTAGGAGCCGGGATTTCTTCTTCTCTGTGCAGAATCCACGAGGCCGTGCTGCCCCGGATGATCTCATGGCAGAAGTATATTTTCCATCTGTGAGGAACTCCTCGCAGTATCAGCTAAGCGCAAATTAGCAGGATCATTAGCTGCTCTTTGAGGGAGGCGGCTGCCAGGAAGCCTGTGTGTATGTTTGAGGAAGAATTCCTAATGTCTGTGTGTCTGGAGGAGTATAAATTCTTCTATTCCCCTCCAGTAGCCTAATTAGATTTTACTCTGTTTATTAGAAGAGTTCAGTTGCTAGCTTAATGTGAAATAAAATCTGCATGATTAAGAAGTCACGAGCAGCAAAGCTTACAATGTGCTGTTAGAAATTTTCCCCTCGGATCAACAACGATGAAATCCTCCAGTGTTAAATAAAGTGAAAGCAGGAATGGGTTTAAATCCAGCAGCCAGGATCAAAACAGAGTGTCAGGGATGGAGGGAGGGTCAGGAAGGGGGTACCATGCCATTCAAATGGTACCTGAAATTGGAGGATTACTGGGAAAGGTGCATTTTTAATCACATAGCAGACTGGAAGAAACATCCCTCTTAATGGACCTTCGCTGGAAAACAAGGATAGGAAAGATGCTCTTCCATTTAAAAATATATTCTTCAGCTCTTCTCACTCCCTTCTGCACATACAACAGGCAAGGGCTCTAAGAAGATGAAGTAATATCTACATCTAATTCTATTCCAACATCTTCAACGGATTCCAGATCTAAGCCTTTCGGGGCTTGATGGCCTTAGTGATGTCAAACAGCCTCCAGCAGGAGCTGTAGCCATTAATTTTTCTAATTTTTTTTTTTTTTAGAGTCAGGGTGCAAATCTGAGGACAAAAGTTGGAAGCCTGGTGTAGAAAGTAAGTTCTAGAGTCTAAAAAAAGAAAAGAGCAAGCTCAGAGGAGGTTGGGAGTCAAGGGAAGGAGACTGGAAACCTAAAACCTTCCCAAAAAAGCAAAGGGATTTGTGGAACCCGAGGGACTAAAAGTACATTTTGGCCCATGCTCTGGTTTTCCTCAGCACGTGCCCAGCCACAAGAGCCCATGTGGTTCTTCTGTTTTCCCAAGTCTTTTGAAATAGAGATGCAAGAGTCTCGAATCCCCGCACTTCCCTGCATTCCTCAAGAAATTGGCCCACCAAGTAGTTGTAATTCAGGATACCACCATACACCCACGTGTAAGATTCCTTAACAACTATGCACATTTTTAGGCTCAAATATTTTAGAATTGTTTTCACTGTGCCTGAGCTGTAATTGGCTCGGCTTCCCAAGTGTTGGATCATCTAACTAGAGTGATTTTTGACTCCGAGCCCAGGCACCATATCAAAACATTTATCAATTAATCATAAAAAGTAACTAACATTGTTGTCCACCCAAGAAAAACTGTCACTTACAGACTCGTGTATGTTATTCCTTATGAAAGAGCTGCTATATAGAAGTTGATTTCCTGCACAGACCAGGTGGAAAATCTGCTAAAGGCAGAGGTCAAATTTAGTTTAATTTTATACCCTTTGTTAAGAATGTTCTCCCTCTCTCTCTCTAAAAAAAAAAAAAAAAAAAAAAGAGGAAAAAACCCACCCTTGTGCTCCTTTCCAAGTATTCTAAAGTTAATTCATGTGGAAGAAAAAAAGATTAGGATAAAATTTCAAATATTAAATTCAAATGCAGGATTAATGAGTTTTATTTCAAAGCCCCAGAGGTTGTCTGGAATTTAGGACATTTTTTTAGTAGCAGACACGAGACACAGCCAGATGCAGTCGTGTTTTGGACCAGCTCAGCACAAATTTAGCACCTTGAAGGAGAAACTTTATGTCTATTTTGTAAAGCAAACATTTTAGCTTTTCCAAAACCCGTTGTCCAAAAGATATTATTGTTGCATTGGATGGAGGAATGGATTTAAACCAACGCTGACTGGTTGCTCCAGCACAGAGTAATTGCCACCCCCATCACCATCCCTGCAGGTGATGTAGGCCTTGTGCCCCATGCAAAACATCCATATAAATCATATCTTTATTTTTTAGTAGCGTGGCGCAACCTAGACTGAAAAAAAATAAATACTTAAACCATTTTCTGAAGCCAAATTCAAGACAGTCCTTGCAACACTCGGCAGGAAAGAGCTTTTTGCAACTTGGTTTCTCGAAGAGCAGCAGGGAAGAGCTTGGCAGAGGTACAAACACAACTCTTCTCACGCCCTTAGAGCCAGCATGGCAAACCCAGGGCTGAGGAGCTGCTCCGCTTCACACCCGCTCCCCGAGGCAAAGGATTGGAGGCCAAGCCCGTCCCTTCTTTAAAAGATTTTGCTATCATCACGAAAATTAACAGCCTTCAACTTCCTTCCCAACAGGGCTGCTCCCAAGGAGCACCAAATATCAGTGGTGTGTCAGGTCACCGTTGTTTGTTCAACCAAGAGCAATTCCTGTTTCCAGTCAAGTGGTGACTCGGGAAGGGCCGGTGACACCTGTGGAGCTCAGCCTGCAGATCCAGAGCAGGTGATTGGATCGCGGTGTCCTGTGGACAGCCAAAAGTGCCAAACATTGTCCTGACTGAAATCAAGGAATTAAATCCCTGTTGAGTTCAATGGGAGATAAAGGCGGCCAACCTCGAGTTTAATGTTTTAAACATCAGCATTGAAATTTTGATGGGAAAGGACCAAAACCTTGCTGAGAACACCTTCAAACACTGGAATCCTGTCTTAAAAGAATCCAATTATAGCGAGAAGAAAACATTGGCGTTTCAGTTTCAGTCTGGCTTTTGTTCAAATGGACATACCACAGTCTGTAAATAGACCCAAAAACTGAAAAGTCATTCCAATTAAATTCCTTCGTTGCCTTAGAACTCTGCCTCACCTATGAAGAATCCATGGAATTAGCGGTAACACCAACAGGTAATTAGGGCCTGGTGACAGGCAAGCTTCAGATGAACTACTCCGTTTAGAAGAACACTCACAAATTATTTTTTTCTTATTTCTTTCTGAGATGGAAATCCTACAAGAATAGGTCTTCCCCTCCAATACAGAACAAAAACAGTTCATGGAAACACCCTTGTCTCACGGTATTTCTGGTTTTGGTCCCTATCAAAATTGGTAAATGGGATGACACACCAAAATATTATGCAAAGTAACAAATGTACTTTAAAAACTCCTAAAAGTTTTGTTTGAGTTGCAACTAAATTTTCTGGTCAACTCCAATTTTATCCCATCCAATCGCTCCTAATCTCATCCCATCTCTACCCCTTTCAAACAGTGATGGAAGTTCTCAGCTCTGAACTCAACCCCTGACATTTTCTCAGGGCTTTAAGCTGAAAAATAGCTTAAAAGTCAAAACTTTCAGCAAAATTTGCTGAAGACTTGGTGTTTAACAGAAAAGGCCTTGCTATACATTATCAGTGGCACAAGTTTGTGCTTCATTTTGGATATTCTAAGGAAAGTTTTATTCCTAGACACTGCTTTGCACATATCCAGTCCTTATCAAAACGGCACAGTTTGATACTTGTGTCCAAAAGTCGCCCCCAAACCAGTTGCATCACTCTGACCTATCGTCCAGGGCCAGCAACACTGGAGACTGAGCCAAGGGACACGTTATCCAAAGGAAAACAGCAATAGCTGAAACGTATCTGAGGCACCAACAGGATGTGAAGCCTACACAACATCTTCCTGTGCCGAAAACCCACCAGCCCAGCACAATGAAAATGTTGGCCTGTGCTCCCACCTGCGCCACGTGAGTGCCTCCCAAGGCTGCTTAGCTGAAGGGACGGGATGGTTTTCCATTCTTGGCCTGGACTCCGGTGGGAAATATTCCCACAGTTGGATGCAAACAAAGAGCGAGGCATCCCAGTGACTGGAGAACAGACTCGAGCCAAGCCCTGGTCGGGGTGGAAGCCTGTGCCATGACCAGCTGCTCCACATCTGGCTCGGTGCTTGAGGATGTCCTACGTGGAGCCGGGAGGTTTTATGGGTACTCCATCTATCATTGCATGCAGGGGAAAAAAAAAAAAGAAAAAAACAACAAAAAGAAAAAAACGAAGATTTTTATGGGCCTAGGAGGAGCTAACCTGGAAATATCACTGGCACAAATAGAGCTGTTGAGCAGACAATAGCGCTGGGGGATTGCCATGGGTTTGTTTACCCAAACGTGGCCATCCTCGTTGTGAGGTCCCCACCCTCCTGGTCCCCAGCCTGGGGAGCTGGTGGAACACAAGCTGTGATTGCCATGCTGACAGCTTTATTGCCTCCCTGACCCTGCTATTTTTAAGGGAACAGGTTATCTCCATGATGGAATCAGCTCTTCCTCGTGCTGTTATGTCATTCCCGCCGCAGGGAGCTGCAGTCTTTGGTCCTCACTCACTTGGGCTGCCAAGGCAGCTGTTCCAGGTGTCCAGGAGCTCATGACACCGGTTTTATTGAAAGCTACTTAGACTGCTGAAGTGATTTTATTTTCCCAAATCACTCAGAAAATGCAGTTTTAGTTCCCTTCTTCAAACCTAGTTCACTCAAATTGATAGAGGGAGTTAAACTAACCAAATCTTGAAACTCAAAGTTTAGAAGAACATCAGTGGGATCAGATCAATGTGTGCTCGTGTTAGGAGTGAGAAAGTGCAAATGCAAATTATAGTTCATGAGGGAGTCTCTGGAATAAGTGCAATAAGTAGGTAAATGACAAAAAATGTCAATGCCCTTCCACTCTGAAAGTTCTCCTTGCAAAACAAGTGGACTTCACTTAGGGGAAAATAAAATTTCTCAGTGGGCTGAGTTCTACAGAGTTATGAAAGACTTAATACCAAGATTATCTTTCTGGAGAAGACACAGCCATGGTTTCAGAAGATGTTAAAAATTTGGGTTAAATTAGAAAAACATTTACTGATTTAGTAACTACTTATCTGAGGTTCTCTGTATGTAAACTGTTTACTCAGAATGATATGAATAAAATGGAAAATGTCACAGTCTCTCTCCCATTGTAAAATTCCTGCCTCCTGTCCTAATTCCATGAGAAAAGAAACACAGCAAAGGTTAGACCAGCTCTATTAGGAAGCCTTTTTCCAGCTCCCATGGGAGTAGAACACCTTTTCCAGTGTCGGCTGAAATGAGGAAATTAAAAAAAAATTAAAAATCAAATCCAGTTGGAGCTAATGCACTCCAAACACAGACAAATGTATCCAAGTTGCTCCAAATCATTTCCCCAATCCCTATTTTTCTTGATCCCAGTATCTAACAGGTTATGAGACCCCATCGCAAAACCGCCTGGAAGATTTCCTTGGCTTCTCCCAGCCTGCAGGCAAACCTTGAGGGATATACATTAAAGAAAGTGGTGTCCCTCTCCTCCACAGTTCCTAGGGAATGGGAAAATGGGCTTAGGGGTCACTAAACCCCTCCACTCCTTCAGAGGTGCTGGAGATGGGGGCATCTGGAGTAGCCAGTGGGTGTGACCTGCACAGTGACACAGTTCCCATAACGTCACAGCCAAAGAGGTGAGTTAGAGCAAAAATAAATTCACTTTCTCACCAATCGCCCTCCTATTTTTCCCAGTTCAGATAAGCAAATTAAAAATGATGTCATGGCTCCCCCAGGACACTGCAACACGCTGCCATTTGTCCAGCCAGAGTACAACTCCTATTAGTGTGATATAACACAGTAGTTGGGAACTCAATAGGAAAAACAGAGCTGGAATTTAATAAAAAAAAAAACCCTACAGCTTTTAACTCATTGCCCTTAACATGCAGAGCTACTGTGAGTGCCTCAACACGAACACTCTGAAGACCAAAGAATTAAAGTAAATGCAATCAGCAGATTACTAAATACCAATGGGAAATTTAGAGCTACAGAGCAAAATCCCAGAGCATTAAAGGATTTACTGCTTGGCATTGATGAGAAGCAAATCTTTGGATTTCCATTTCTATCCTTAATTAGCAACCGAGGTTTATTTTAGTCTAAACTAAGTCACAAAAGATAACACACCCTAAAAGAAAATAGATAGCAGCGCAATACACTTCATAAAATGTCTTATTAAAAATTAGAAGAAAAAATAATAGATTCAAATGGAAAATCAATTTCCAGGACTTCCATTTCCTTTTGTTTTCTTGTCTTCCCACCCATGCTCAGCTCTTTTCTAATAACACTCGGCTCTTTGCTCATGAGGTTACCGAGGGTGGTAACAAAGATAGCATTTGAAACCCAAAAGGGAGGCTCCCTTTTAGAAGGGACATTTTAGGAGTGTTCTTGCTCCTTCACAGCTTGGGTTTTGAAAGGTTGCTGTCTCCCTGCCCAGTTCCCAGGGCCTCTCACTGGAAGTAGGATCTAAAATGGATGAGCCGTGTTCCGCGTGGCCTCAGCTCTGAAAAAACCAGCTGTGTGGAGAGGTTTTTTACGGATTCTCTGGGACAGCGGAAAGATAAGGCTCTTCTGGTTAATGAGGACATCCTTGAATGATCCCATCTACCATTTGCATCACCGTGATGTGCTCTCAGGAGCTGCTTTGGCAGGGGTCTCCTGGTTTGCTGGCAGCAGCCTGGCTGGGCTGGAGCATTCCCAGCTGCCAAGATGCACCAGGGATTTGGTGTCTGGTTTCCTGACCTGTGATACAGACTCCCACGGCAGCGTTTCCAGCACAGCTCTTGCCATGGCTTCAAGTAAAGCTGTAAAATATAAGCAGCTGCTTCAGAACAGGAAAAGAGTGAAAGTCTGGGAGTTAAATTTGAAGAAATGCATAGTGATGAGGCTGGTCCCAAGCAAACCTCATGCTGCAGTGAGGTTCCTCTTCACTCCCTACTTTTCACCCCTTCCCAGTGAACCCATGAATACATTTGTCCCCATGAAAATTAACTAGGGAGTGATCTGAGTGCGATCCAGATCCATAGATCCATCCCTCCAGCAGCACAGTTACCCATGGCTTCACAATCCAGGATTCAAATCAAATCCAGCCCCAGCATCAAACAAATCCTCTAAGCCTATGAACCACCTGAGGAGCAAAACTCCACCAAGTACAATCAACCCCGGAAGTTGCCAAGTTGGCATTTAGCACTTAAAAATTACTGGATGGTTTAAAAATGACTAATTTAAAAAAAAAAGTCTACTTTATTTTTATTTGTCTTGTAGTTTGCTGCCCCTTGGGTTAAAAATTGGATGTTCGATGGACATTGCCAAAGTTTCCATTGTGAGCTAAATTAATTAGAGTTGTACATCTGAAAATGCATTGATTATAGGCATAGGATTGCAGGAGCTGAGCCCTTTACAAATAAATTATCAAATACCATGCAAAGTAGAATCATAAGTGATCTTCAACTCATTCATTCATTTTAAAAAAAAGTAAAAAAACCAACAAACCAGACACAAACAAAACAAAAACAACACCGCACAACCCGTTTAATGAATTGCTTAACAAATGGTGATACTTCAATGCATGGTCATTCATTGCATCCTTATTCTCGAGGTGAATCCCAGTGTGTTCAGTTGGAGGCACTGATGGATATCTGCCCATCCCAGTCAGCAGCCCCCCTTATCTCCAAGCCGGAGCAGCTCAGAGTCCTTAATGTATTTTGGGTTTGTGGCACCTCTGCTATCGCCAGGAGGGACGGTGACGGTGGGAATGTGATGGATGGGCGCGGCAGAGCCGGGAACTGGGAGTTACAGGGCGCCCTGCACTCGCTCAGGGAGAAGAGACAAAGCAGCTCCCTCCCTTGTTTCTTTAATTTGTTAAAATAACAGCTCCATATTCCCAGGGGCAAATGTCAGGAATAATTGCATGCAAATTGCGCTGGAGTCGTGCTAAGGCACCCAGTGCCACCCAAGGGCTCCTGAAGGGTTAATACCGAGGGGTTCAGTTAATTTACAACGGGAGACCTTTATCATCTCCCGGTGACATCGAGGGCTCACATTTCGCACTTAATTACTTGTTCAGCAATCAGGCCTGCGAGAGATAGATGTGTTTCTGTGTTTGGGCCTCGCAGCTGTGAATTGTTTATTTACTTATCGGCAGGCCGGGAATGGCTGCAATTTAAAGGTTCAGATCGCTGCTACCCTGAGCGGGGCAGGTCTTCCTTTAAACACTTCCACATTGCCGCGCTGGAATTTCGCTGGAGATGCCCATCCTCTCCTCCCGTTCCGGGTAACGGGACTGGCAGGTGTTCCTGGTTAGTGGCCCCCGGGATTATTTACTCCAAACAGCCGCCAAGTTCACAATCACAACGAGGGATCTGCGGAGATAAAATTTGGGAAGGTAAAAAGAGGGCCGAGGAGATGAGGCGGGACGAATTCCAGTAACTCGGCTTCCGTGGAATGGCTCGATCCCTATCTGGAATAGCTGGATCACGGCAGCTTCAAACAGTGGCTCCCGGCAATTCATAGGCCAAATGGCGTAATTACAATTTAAGCTGTCAAATGGTGACCAGATGGCTTTATCTTTCACACCAGAGGCCTAAGAAGTTGGGAGGTGTGACCCCTCCACATACCGATCCACCTGCGCAGCCCATGAGGCCTGCAATGCTGGCGTTCCCGGCATTCCCAACGTTCCCAGAGCGCCCAGCCCTGGGCCCTGACACCCAAACTTGGCTTCGAGAATTTTTGAGCAAAGCCTTGTAAAACCAACAGCATCAGTTTTCACAGGGTTGAAAACCCTTAAACCCTACGGTTGCATCCATACCCTTAAATGCAGCACCACCAGCAACGTCGTGGGACCACTTGAGGGGTTGGATTTGTTGGGGTTTGGAACGAGATGATCCTTAAAGTCCCTCCCAAGCCAAATTCTGTATTTCTCCACACGTGGATGCAGAGGGTTACTGGGTTACAGAGAAAGGGGGATGCTCCCTGTTGTTTCCTTGGGGCTCACACAGACCTCCCATCTACCCAGGAAAGAAAAAGTTGTGCACGGGGAGAATCTCCGTTCAATAGTTGGCTGAAAAAGGATATTTCAGAAGGAAAACTGGTGAACTCCCTGCAAGAGGAAGTAGCCAAAATGGTCTGACCATCCAGGCATTGCTGCTGTCCTTGTGATGTACCTGGTGGAGGAGAGGTTGGTGGACACGTCCCCTAAAAAAGCCTGAGGTGGTTCTGGAGAGTCACCCTGGGGAAAGCCCAGCCCAATTTCCCAGCAGAGACCAGCTCAGAAGGTCTGGGGCTTGCTGGGAGAATATCCCATGACCTGTCCCAGCTCTCTCCAGCCTCCAGGAAAACGCAGCCTGTTCCCACACGGAAAGCACAGAGCTCTGCAGCAGGTCTCAGATTAGAGCAGTGTTAAAAGTAAGGACTTTGGGGTCGATATTAACCCCGGAGAATTCCGCCTGTGGGCAGGTGGAAGGGCTGACAGACATCAACAGCAGCAGCAGGGTTTGTGCCTCCAGGCTCTCGCAGCAGCCAACTGCTTTTGATTTAAAGAAAAGCCTTTCCTGTCCCGCGCTCTTATGAGAAACACACTTTTCTCCCGGTCCCAAGGTTATTTCTATCTCACAGATGAGGAGAAGGGGATGCAAACTGACAGGGAACACAGCAAGGAAGGCTAAAGCACAGAGGTGGTGCTTCCTAATATTTTTTTTCTATTATCATCACTGTAAAAAATTACCAGTCCCTGAAGATGGTACATAATTAAAGTGGTTTAATAATAATATGTGAAAAAAATAGATCAGAACTTTCTAGGCTTGAAAAATTATAAGAGATATTATTGGATATACAGAAAGAAACAAAAATGCAGATAATTCTAGGGTGATTTGGATTTTCTCAGAAACAGATCTGCAATCATCTTGTGTCACTTCAGTAAAGCCAAAGAAAGAAGAAAAGAACCTTGATAGGTATAATTGAATTAGACAAAATCCTGGAATTTGATGAGAGATAAAGTTACCACTAATTCTCTTAAAAAAAAAAAAAAAAGAGATGAAATTAAAATGTCAAAAGAGCAGTGAGCTGCTAAATTGAACCTTCAGTTTTGGGTGCGTTCACGGTTGTGTTGGCAGCGCATCCGTGGACACGCTGAAGTAAAAACACTGCAAATGAAAAAGAAAACACCCCCAAAATGCAGCTTTTAAAAGGACTGAAACGAACAGCACAGAAAAGCCACAGGATTTACAAAAGAGCATTGCAAGGCAGAAATAAATGCAAGCGAAACCTGGTCCAGTAACAGCCCCAAAAGTACAAATGTGCTGGGGCTGGGGTGAGCTCTGTGGGATCGATGAGAGGGGTACCAAAGGCTTGGACCCAGGTAGCTTTCAGGGTGGCCACCTCCACGATGACCCACAGACACAGAAAATGGAGAGAAATATTTGTTTCTTCCAGCATCTTGCTATTTTTCTCCTTTGTTTAATTTCTGCTTGTGCTGACTGTGAGCTGACAGCAGCAGCGCGGGGGTTCGGGGTCGCAGCCTCAGCTCGGGGAAGTGGGGATTTTCAGAGAACTGTGAAAATTTCACTCAGATGAACCTTGCCCTGATTTAACAGAAATAAAATGACAGAAAGTGACTATTGGCTATAAATAGGCTTCTCAGGCCAGCAGAGGAATTATTGCAAAGAACCTGTGAGCACAGAGATGAAAGGCAATGGGCACAACGAGCGGTTTCGGAGGCGAGCGCAGAGGGGAAGGGGAGAGGATCCCTTGTGCTGGCTCCCCAGTCCTGCTACTCCACTCAGGCTTTTCCCACACTTAAAGGTAAGCAAAAAAGTTCTCTGAGAGCCTGAGGGGACCTGAGGAGGCAAGGTGGGCTGGGAAGGATGCACCAGGATCCTGCTTGGTGCTATAGAATGCTGACCCAGGTGGAGAGTACAGGGAGAGAGGGAGGACCCCACAATGATGTGACACCCGTATTATTTTTGTCCTGAATGCCCAAAACACTGGGTATTGCAATCAACTAGGAATAATACCATTCCCAAATGCTTTTTTTTTCCCCAGGCATTTGTTGCAGAGCACTGGAGAAGATGCACTTCTGCAGGCGATGGTGATGCCTCGCAGCACTGGGACCTGAGGGCAGAGAAAATCCCATACTCTGACAGTTGCTCATCACCCCCCCCCCACATTTCAAAGAGATTTTATCTGTCTGGCATGGAAGATTTCCCAACCTGTTTTTATTAAGAGGAGTTTTTGATGCCAGCAATGAATATTACTCCATTACTGAAAGGAATCAAAAGCTAAAGTGCCTGCGTGTACAGTTAATCTATCCAAACAGAAAATGTTTCTTAAAAAATTACAGCACTATTTTTATAACAAACCTCAGCCAAACTCCAAACTGAATAAATATAATGTGTTCTTTTAAAACCAATTTATTTTTTTAATCATGGGCAAAAAAAAAATACTTTCCTTGCTTTCATTCATCAGGTAATACCTCACCCCCCCATATTTGACCATGGAGATTCGCCTGTGACGGGATTTTTGCTTCGGAGGCATCGGATTGAAACACCTCCTGAGGCTGGAAAGCAAATGTGAGCCCAGGCTGGCATCACAGCCAACCTGTGGTTTCTATCTCTTTATAACAAAACCATGAACAAGGCAAGAAAAAGCCTCAAAGGGGCCAATAGTGATGGGGAAGGGCCACCCTGCCCCGCCAAGAGCCTACATAAAGCATCGGGGCAGAGCCATATGTATTTCTATAGGGTCATACAAGGGATCTATTCCCACTGACACGCCGTGAAGGCAAGAACACAGAGCTACTGTCTTTATGTTATTTAAAACTGGCCTGCACAGTCATTACCACAATGTAATTATCATTAGGGTTGCTTATAGCGGAGTTTGGCCCTTCCTATTTTTTACCCTGTTGTTATTATTACGGTTTTACTTTAACTAGAAGCCTGTGCAGAGCTTTTCCTGCAGGTTTTCAGTATTTATTTAGACTTGCATCACTGCCCAAGACCACAATTTGAATCTCCCAAGCCTCATCCCACGATCTTTTCCTCCCCTGAACGCTGCGCACGTTGGATTCCGTCACGGAGAGGAGTCGAACCGGACAATTCACAGCCTGCGAGGACCCTAAAATGTCCTTTAACATTCCCGGAGGAGATGGCGCTCGGTGATGAATAGGCAAGCAGGGTAACCCGACCCCCGGGGCTTACACATCCCCTTTTTGTTTGTTTGTTTGTTCTCCTGAGGTTTCCAGGAGTTTCAGCTGCGAGCAAACCCCGGGGCCTTAGAAAAAAAAAAATCCCATGGAAATGCTTTAATTTCTGCTACCACCTCGCTCATTTGTGTACGTCTTTATTTTTTTTCTTTTTATTTAAGAGGGGGTGATCATAGTTGCAAGCACAGAAAAATGGAATTTAAATTTCTTGCCTCTGATTTTTCGTGTGTGGAAGAGAAACTCCGTGTGGGTGCCATCCCCCAGGGTTTGAGCGCTGCTTTTTCTGCCGCCCTGCAAAAGGTCAAAAGCAGGTAATGGATGTTGAAATTTCCACAGACCTCGGTGGTGAGCTCGGAGCTTGTTGACTCTGATATCAGTTTTCTTCCACCCGAGGGAGAAAAAAAAAAGTAAAAAAAAATCATTCCAGCTCCTCATTGATTTTTCATGGAAATTCAGCAATTTCTCCTAGTTTAAGATCTGGTCTCTGATTTCTCCCTGATTATCATATCCCTCTGCCCCCCAAATGAAGCCCTGCTTTGTTTCAGCTCAGGATGGTGATATCATCATTACTGCACGGAGCACGGGCTGAAAACCCCACTGAGCTGGGGATCGGTGCTGAATGACAGGGGTTACCTCTGAAAAAAACAAACCGACCCCTCGAGTAAACACACCTTGAGAAAAGGGAAAAAGAGCGGAAGGAAAAGTTGGAGAAAGATGGGAATGGGAACGTAGAAGACAACAACGAGCTCAGTGTGGCAGAATTAACCACTTTTAAGGCTTTAAATGCTCTTTTTTGGAAATGCCACTTCGCCCTGGGTTGGGTTTAGCCGACGGTCGCTCTCGGCCGTGGCCTCAGCCCTTCTGCTTTGAGCTGCAAGCTGAGGCAAGGAGGGGAAAATGATTTGTATTTCTGCAACTTCCCACCAAAAATGGATGGAATGAGCCATGTAAATTTATGGTGGTGTGTTTGTGTGCGTGCCCCAGCTCTGCAAGGGACAAAAATGACCTTTAAACAACCAGAATTTTAGTCATCAATGTTCTTAATTGCTGCAGAACTGGGTAAGAACGTTCCCATTGGGATCCCAAGAGTTAAAGCCACTTTTCTTTAGATATATGGATATAGATGGTGCTATTAATTCACCCTCTTGGGCTCTTGTGGGTGTTACAAGGACAGTATTTAAAACTTATATTTTAAAATGTATCTCGCATGTGAATGCTCAATTTGTTATTGCTGGAGTCTAGAAAATTAATCTATTACAAAGATAAATTTTTATTAATTGTCATTGTATACATATTGAAATGTGTTATGTGCCCACTACCTAAAAAAAAATTTTAAAAAAGCTTTTGAAACCTTCAGTTGTCAGAATAAGCAGAATATTCCCTCCCACGGGAGCGGAGGAAGGGTCATTAAAAGAAGTTCAACACGTGAGGCTTTGAACATTTGCTCAGAAAATTAATCCAGGGAAAGAAAGGTACAGTAAGGAAGGTGAAAGAGGGGAAAGAAAAATTGTACGATAAGAAAATTTTGTAGCCTAAACTAAATTATTTTTTTACTAGATAAAAGAAAATAAATGCATTTACATATATTTTGCCATTATATATTTCATCATATATATATATGTGTGTATATATATATCTTCAGGTAACATTTCTGATACAGCTTTCCAGTCATAATTTGATAAATAATCGAGTTCAATCTCTGTGAATCAGGAGGTTTTAAAGCCATGCAGGTCTTTAAACACAGTGCCTTGAAATTAAAATCCAGATTTAATTCCTTAGAACATTTTTCCCAAATGAATATAAATGTGAAGTCTGCCCTTTAAATGAAATGACAGCAAGAAGTCAGGGGGGAAGAAAACAAAACAAAACAAACAATAGCAAACAGTTTGAGATTGATTCTGCTCTTGCGAACCTCATTGTAAATAAGGGGCTGGCTCTAATTTAGTTAATGAGATTTCGCCAGTGTAAATTGAATTATGTTAATTATCCTATGATTAAAACGAGCTCTGTCTTTGCAAACAATATTTTTTTAACAATTAGACGATTTTTTTTTTCATTTAACCAAAACTGCTGGAAGGAGATATAAAAGCAGAACTCCCACAGAGTTACTATGAGCAGAAAAAATATTTTTCTTCATTGATTAATATATAATTTTATTATTTTGGAATTTTAATCATTTTTATTATTTAAAATTGCGCCCATAATCCATCAGAACAAAACCACTTTGTGCTTTACACATTGAAAAAAGGAGGGTTTTTTCTCATTTTCATCTTGTCCCTGCTCAGCAGACAACACCCCCACAACTGGTGCGTAAAATCCCTTTGCCAGTGAGTGCAGCGAGACACGGCTGAGTTATCAGGTGTTTGAACCTCTGGAAAACAGGAAAGGGCTGTGTATAATCTGTTCTACATTACACGTTCGCTTGTTATGGTTTTGAAGTGTTGTACAGCACCCAATTATTTTGATAGCGCCTTTAATGGAATAAAAAGCGGCCACAACGCTCTCCGCCGAGGACGGGGGAGGGTGGCTTTTCACCCCCCCGTACACCCCCCCGAGCCGATAAAACGATGAACCCGCGTGTTGATAAAGCAAATTGCGCTGTGAGTATCTCGCAAGTGCTGAAAAGATAAATACGCTCCCGATCTCCGAGGCGGAGCCGCCCGCTCCCTGTCCCACCACCAAACTTCCAATGCCACCTAATGGAGAGCCCGCACCTCGCACCGGCCCGGCCTTCGCCCCCGTGGCGATCTCGGCTCGGCTTGAGCGGCTTCCCGAAAGCTCCGCGGAGCGGGAGTTGCGATGGTGGAATAACAAAATCCAGCGGCAAAGGCCGGGCAAATATTTGGATTGCCTCGCTGGATGTCGGAGCTTGAAAGGAGCGGCGGAGTCCCGACCCGTCCCTGCCTCGCGTGGCCCCTAAAATGTGGGTGTGGGGTTTCTATGGGGTGCACGGTTTGGATTTGGTATTTCCATAGAAATCCCGCGTTCCTTTCAGGCGGAAAACGTGGGAATGTGCCCCGGGTGCGGAGCAATGTGGAGATACCCTCGGATCGCTGATCCCTGCTCCCTGAGGCGCGGTCGGGACGCGTATATATGTTCCCCACGGCTCAGCTCACGCATCCAGGCACACGCGGGGACACCACGGGTCACACGTGGAGACACCGACACGGAGGGGCAGAGGCTGAGGATAAATCTGGCTCTGCCTCAAGCTGCCCTTTCCGTGTAATGTCTCATTCCTGCAGCACTGCAAACATCCCTCCGTGCGTGCACCTTCCCGGGAATGCTTCCACACCCAGAGGGAGAGGCAGGCACGCAGCTCTGCAGACAGGCATGGTCACCTAGGCATGGTCACCTACACTCACACATAGAAATATAGGGCAGAACCACTTTTAGGACCGACTTTTAGGACTGACTCCCAAACCAGGCCGCAATTTGAAGACGGTTTGGGATTTCCCAGTTAAACACCCTTGGACACAAGACTGTCAGGGAGAGCACCCGGGATTTTGCTCTCCCCTTTGCCCCTCGCAGCTGAACAAAGCCCCATTCTCTCCCACTCGTATATATTTTCCTTTACTCTGTACCCAGGATTTTCCTCTAAAATATTTCTGTGAGGCTTGGTCCAAAGCTCCCGCTGATTTCAGGAGGTTTAGGGTAGGGCCCTGCACTTCTGCAGCTCCAGACCTGCTGCAGCCAGGTCTGAATCAGTGCTGATTTCAGTGATAAACATTGGGACACACAAAAATAGTTTAGAAGAGGGGCTGGCAGTTGAAAGACAGTAATTTTCTAGAAAGTTTGCTCTGCTTGTGCCAAGATTTGTACCCCACCGCCACCAATTTTGAGCATATTCTGGTATGGCAATATTAACTATAACAAATACACAGTTTTAAGATCTACAGGTTTTTAACTGCACAGTTCTTGTACAGGTTTTACACTTTAAGCAGCAGGATTAAAGGCAGAGGTTAAAGACGGTAGAGCTGGAAAGAAAATGCAAAGGGCAGCTTTCCTGCTCTTCAAAAAAAAAAAAAAAAAGAAAAATCGAAATAATGGTAAACCAAACTCAGACAAACCCCACAACAGAAAACCCGAAGCGAATAAAAGCGAGTGGAACAGATTTCCGTGTTTACTTTCCTTTCTGCACTTGGATCCCTTGTCGTAGCCACAAGAACTGCGAGGATAGGGTACGGAACGGGAAATAAAAGACAGGAAAAAGAAACAAAGAAAAAAAAAAAAAAAAGAAAGCAATTTAAGGCGAAGGAAGCAAACCCAAGTGCTGCAAGCCGGGCCAGCGGAGCAGCAGCTCTGCAGAGCCGCTTTCCCTGCCCAGGCTCCGTCCCAGGAGCCGACGGAGCTCTGCGAGGCAGGAGCTGGGAGCGGGGAAGGGGATGGAGCAAACCCCGGGCTCGGNCGCAGGCAGCGCGGGCAGGGCAGACCCGCGCAGGCAGCGCAGGGCGCTGCGCACCGCGGCCACGGCTCCGACCCGCAGTTCCCCCACATTCCNGGAGGAAGAGGAAGAGGAGGAGGGTTTCGGGACGGGGAGAGGGAAGAGAAAAAGTCCAGTACATACAGCTCGATGCGTCCACCAGCCCCCAGCCTNCACGCATCCCCAGGGGCCAGGTACGCGGCCGCGGAGCCGCAGCATCTCCCGCGGCTGCGGCAGAACGCGGGGCAGGGGCGGGGGGCGCCGGCCNGGTGCTTTTTTTTTTTTTTTTGCAGAATCAGAAAATGAACCATCAGGAAGTTGGCAAAACCTCTGACTAAACAATCAATTGAGGAAATGCAACAAATTCGCTTTGGCGGGGGTGGGGGGAGCGAGGGCCGGCGGGCGGCGCGCAGGCAGCGCGGGCAGGGCAGACCCGCGCAGGCAGCGCAGGGCGCTGCGCACCGCGGCCACGGCTCCGACCCGCAGTTCCCCCACATTCCTGTATTTTTTTACCCCCGCGGA
>VZRJ01008575.1:213-55012 GCA_013397565.1 Ptilonorhynchus violaceus | reverse complement strand
GTCCCCCCACCGCCGGCAGAAATCCCGACATCTGTCCGCAAAACGAGCTCCCTGTGCGTCCGTGCGGGATGCACATCTATTTCCCAGGAATTATCGTCCCTTCCCACCGGCTGGGAAAAGTAGGAAGGAGAAATGAGCGAGCTCCGCGCTGGTATTTCTGCTAAAAGTGCAGTTTGCACAAGGACGAGGCTAGCAAGGAGTGGTTGGGGGGAGTTTTTAAAATATTTTTTTCACAGCTATCCCCCCTACTTTTCCTAATTTTTCTCCAATTCACCCGTTCCTCCCTCGTCTCGAAATGATTGCCTCTGCCTGCTGGTACGGACCGAAATGCTCACATCCCCCGCCCGCTCATCCCTTGGGTAAAACAAACCAATTGGTGCATCCGCAGAAGTTCCGCGGAGCG
Source organism: Ptilonorhynchus violaceus (assembly GCA_013397565.1). Lineage (NCBI taxonomy): Eukaryota > Metazoa > Chordata > Aves > Passeriformes > Ptilonorhynchidae > Ptilonorhynchus > Ptilonorhynchus violaceus. The sequence goes on along the minus strand of VZRJ01008575.1, from coordinate 54,609 downwards.
GTGCGGAGCGGTGCTGCCCTGCCCTGCGCTCCGCGGGGAACGCGCTCCGCGGGCAGCGCAGCCTCGCACCGCCGGGCAGGGAGGGTTGCGGGGCTACTTTAAGCTCCCATCTGGGTGAAAATTACCCCCCCAAGCCCCCGCAAGGGATTTTCTCCGAGGCGGGGGTTCTCCCAGGTGCTGCTGAAGGCGGCCGGGGACCTCCTATCTCCCGCGGGTGCGGGGCTGGGAGCTGGGAAGCCGCGGGCGAGGGGAGCTGCCCTCCCCCAAAAATGCGGGCCACGCTCCGGGGTCACTGCTAAAAGCAACACAAGTCCGTATTTTTTAATAAAGAGCGTTCTCTGGCGAGCTGGCCGCCTTCCACCCGCCCCACGGATGAGCTGGCTCTGTAAACACTGGATAGAAGATTAACACTGCTGTTCTAACCTCATAGCGAGAGCCCTGCCTTGCGAGAGCTCTTGCTGCTGCTGCTCTGGGGGCTCCATAATAGCCCTTTTGTTTCAGGGGTGACAGCAGCCCCCAGCCCGGTCCCTCTCCATCACCAGCCCTCCCCTGCCCGGCTCTCGGAGTCTCCCCCCAGTCCCTCTCCAGCATCATCTGTCCCCTCCCTGGGAGTCACCGACGCTTTGGGTGTCCCCCAGTCCCTCTCCAGCCCCATCCTTCCCCTGCCCGGGGCTCTGAGTGTTCCCCCAGTCCCTCTCCATCCCCATCCCTCCCGTGCTTGGGAGTTACAGAGGTTCTGTGTGTCCTCCCAGCAGAAACAGCGGCTTCCAAAAAATCTCCCTAATTTTAATTATTATTTTTTTATGATGATGATGATATCTTTCATTTGGCGGCCGAGAAGAGCTGGGAACAAATGACAGAGCGAGCTGCCAGCGTGGTTTTCCAGCAGCCACCGGCCTGTTGGCAAGAGCCCCTTTCCCGACCTCCCGTATCCCGGGACAGGGAGAACCAGCGAGGGTCATTTCTTAGAGGAGCTCCTTTCAAAAGCTCTGCTCTGAGCTCTGGAAATCCAGCTCGGTGTTTGTGAAAAGGAGGAGGAAAACTGGCAACGCCAAGTTTATTTGCCCAGGAATTCCACAAACACGCCAATCCCGGCGGAAGCGGAGAGCCGGGATGGGCCGGGATTGGGGTGGGAGTGGGGAACTCTGCTTGTTTTTTTCTCTTTCGCCAAAATAGCATCGGGCTGGGGAGGGGGGATGAGGAGCAAATCAGGGATAAAATAGCGGAGGCAGAGCCGAGTGGCCCTGCCGGGTGAGAGCCGAGAGGAGCCAGCGCAGCTCCCTCCATCCCTCACTGTCCCTCCCCTGCGCTCCCAGCTCGGCTCCAGAAATGGCATGGAATTGGAGAGGAGTTGGAATAAGAACAATCGTGGAGGAAAAAAGAAAACAATAAAAGGAGTGGAACAACCCAGCTGTAGATGGCAGCAAATCAATATTCACCCCTCTGTACACAGACACTGAGAACATCAATTATCCTCAGACAGACTGTGTGTTTTCAGTAGATTTTGTTATTATTTCCACTTTGTCACACAGACTAGACCAAAGTTGGCCGTGCAAAGTCATTGGGAATCAACACAATTCACTAACAACAATTCTGAAGATTCTGCTCCCATTTCAAGAACTAATTCAAGCAGCAGAATTTATTTTTTTTTACCCTTAATTTGATTATCTTCTGTTGTAGAGGCTGGATATTTCAAAAGAATACTCGAGAAACACTGGAGACAAAGAATTTAAGAATTTTACATTCTAAAACATTGAGCCCTTCCATAATAATTATTTCCTTTAGTTCCTTATGACTTGCAATTACAATGATTTTTTTTGTTTAAAGCCCAGTGATCTTCAAGATATGCATCACCTTGATACACAACATCATGAATAAAACTATTTCTTCTGAAACAAGAGATTTCACAGGCATCTTTCCTTCTCTTTGGGGCAGTGGCACTGCAGAACCACGACGGAGCAGGATGGTTTGGGTGTCACGGGCACTGGTGGGAAACAGGTTTGATGTAGGCAGGTAAATGTCATTCACTTGAGATCAACCAAGGCCTCAGGGTCAGCAGGCTGCCCCCTCCACACAGTCATAGTTCAGATATTATTTTGTTTTCCAGCACCTTCTAATATTCCATTTTCTAGAGTATTTTAAAGCTCTTTGAGAATTTATGTTGTCTGTGCTTACAGATTCTCCCATGTCCTTCCATAACTCTGCCCATCCACCCTTTAATCTGCTTTACAGAACTCAGATGGGAATTTGGGCATTTGAAGGTAATCTTGACTTTCCCAATCTCACCCACTGAATTCATCAACAACCCAGAAACTGCAAAGGGCAACACCAGTGAGGAATCACCCATCCAACTTAACATCTTATCCATCAGGATAAAAACCAGGGGGCACAGCAAAAGGGCAAGCTCCTGTCTCCAAATCTGGGCTTTATGCAGGCACCTCATATCTGCCTGATTTTGTAGAACTCGTGCTCCCACATTACAAAATTAGTAGCTTATTTTATTTCCCAAGAGCAGCTGGCCCAGGCCTCCCAGGCTGGTCTTTTGTCTTGTGCTCAGTTTAATGACCCCTGGCTCAGGTGACCCCCAGAGCTCAGCATTACCTGGTTTACACGGCCAAATCATAGAGAAAAGCAGTGGAGAGGCTTAACAGGCTTAAAAGTGGAAGGATTAGATAAGCTTTTCAATGTTTAAAACAGAAATAGGTAAGCAAAAAAGTGGTTACTGAACTAAGAATCTGGGTAAAAACAAAGGCAAAGTTATCAGCATTAGGAACTGTCTACACTTTGGTGCCAAAAATTATTAACCTGTGCCTCTGAAATTGTTTAGCAACTGAAAAAAAAACCCAACTCTCAAAGATGGTCATTCAAACATTCCCTTATTCACACCAGAACTGGCATATGAGGACAGGATTAATTAAACCCAGAATTCCACAGAGGTTAAAATACCCCAAAAATATCATAGCTGGTCACAACAGTTCAGGATTTGTCACTGTAAGAAAATAATCATCTGATGCAGGCTGGCAATTCGCATGATATATTTTGAGATGTCTTCCAAGTAACAGTCATGTAAAATTGATGTTTCAAGTAATCTCCTGACCAGTCTCAGCCTTCCACAGTAGCTGCTCAGGGGGAAACAAATTGAGACTGAAAATACTCCAAAACATCTACGAGCAGCAAGTCTGACATGATCTCCTAAAAGGTGTGAGCAGGTAAAAAATATTTTTGAAAGAACAGATTAAGAACCCTTTCTAAAAGTTTCTGCACAACCACCACTGAATTTTCTGTTCACATAAAGTTCCCAAACATGAGATAGTTCTTCCCGGAGTCATCTCCCAGTATGCCAAGACAGAAATAGTATTTTAACATTTTTAAATACCAAAAGCCCTAGGGTCATTCCTGCAAACATGAAAATATTGTATTGCTTTTGCAGCAATTTGATAATTTGCAAGGAAGGCAAAAACGACCCAAAGAAGCTCTGTCACAATTTTTAAAGTAAAAGGAAACAGAAGTATCCTCAATTTTGTTAGTAATTTTTTGAATCCTTTTCCTTCTACACAGGAGATCACTTTCAAGCAGACATTATGGAAAGTCTAGAGGCAGCAATGGACAGGAAAGTCGAGGCAATCAACATTTGTCTCTTGATTTATGGTGGGACTGGCTACAGCAGAGGAAAAGAGATGCTGGCACAGCCTAAAGCAGGGCTGCACCGACAGGGATGCAGGCAGGGTGAAACAGAAAATGGAAAGTAGAATTCTGAAACAGATTGTTACATTTAACAATTCCATCTTTGTGGCTTTGTCTCTTTTTTTTAATGCCAAGAAAGTTGTTACTTCATCGTGGAAATTTGAATTGAGCTGTACACTGGGTTATTTATCTATCTGAAGAACATTCTGCATGAGAGCTGCTTTTCTACCACAGAACTCTTTTGTTATGGAAAAGAGCACATTGGATGTTTTAGGAACATAAATGTATCAGTTTGGAAATGCCAGTGGCTCCCTGTGCATTCCCTGTCCACCTCAAGGATGTTTCCCATACTGGGGAGGTTTTCAGACAAAGCTGCAGTTACTCATCCTGCCTTCTCATTTTCAACTGGCTTCCAAAACTGGCTAATTTTTGAGACATGTTCACAGACCTCCCTGCTTTTTGGGAGTGCAAAAAACAACAGAAGGTGAACACACAGTGCACAAGCTGAAACTTCTGGGAGAGGAAGAAATCCAGTGCAGTGTTCCAGCAGGACACCCACATCTACCACACCAAGCCCCTTGGACAGGACAGACCTTCCCCAAAAACTTCTTTCCCAGAATAATTTGGAAGAGAATCGAGGCTACAGAATTATATTTTGGAAAATAATATTTAAAATCTTCCCATCAAATGACTGAACTTCTGTATCTTTCTTAATGGAAAGGACTAATTGCACATCATTTCCCATTAAATCTCTTAAAGTAACTACACACAGAATGCATTTGCCTCTGTACATTCCTCTCCCACTGAATTACCAAGGTGCTCTCACAATGCACTTAAAAGGTGTAGTGTCATTGGGGTTTTTTGTTTGTTTCTCCCTTCCTGCTCCATAAAAATAAAACTGGCTTAAAGAAACCATCCTGAAACCTGTCTGTAACACGCTATCAGATGGGAGCTGGCAGCTACAGCCACATTCTGAAGAATCTGTCATTTTCCTTATAGAAAAAAAAAAAAGGAAGGCAGCAGGAAACTCAAATTTTGTAGTATGAACTGAAGCTTCTAGCAAACCATTGAAAATTGTGGTCACGGAATTCCATGTATTTTTCTGGATTCTGTAGAATTTCCTATACATTCCATATTCTTTCACTTCTCCCTTTCTTCCTTCTCTTCCCAATAGTTTGCTCTCCCCTGCAAAGGGAATCAACTCACCCTCACAGCTACTGAACTCACTCCTCATATTCCTTTATTCCCTTTAAAAAGTTCTGTTCCTTCAAAGCTGCACTCCCCCAATTCCCTCTTCTTCCAAGAGAACTCATCTCTGCCCCACAAAGCCTGCTCAGGGCATCACTTAAACCACACTGCCTCTTCCCTTGCTCCCACATTCCCTCTCCCCTCCCTGGGTCAGCATCTCTCCCCCTGCACCTCCAGGAAGCAGAGCAGCATCTGCTCCTGGAGAAGCAGCAGTAAAGGTTAGGAGAGCTGCCTGCTGCTTCCCTCCCAGGAAGAGACTTGGAAGGAATTGATCCTGGCATATCAGTTATCTGGAGCTGGCTTGGAAACCCCAGAACATTCCTGGATGAACAGATTGCTGGCAATCAGCAGGGAAAAAATACCAAAATCCACAAAACAAACAGAGGAGCCAGCCAGCACTGCTCTGCTTGCAGTAGGTAACAAAGTGAGATTATTTGTGTTTTTGCTGTAACTCCCCATACCCGTGCACAGACACACTGCACACGCTTACATGGGAGAGTTTAAACACTCCCAGCTTCCCACACAAAATATTCCCCTTTCCCAGCTTTGCCCATTGGTCCCTACAGGTTTTACCCCACACGTGCTCCGTGTGCCTCCTCCCAGGTGAGTCTGGCTCAGCACTGACCTTGCTGCGCTTCCAGTGCAATCAACAGCAAAACTTCATTTGATTTTTGATGGAAAAATGAGTATCTCCGAAGTTATGCCCTTGATACAGATTTATTTAGGCAGCAAAATGTCACTTTCTACATCCAAGTGCTCAGAGAGTTCGGACTGGCAAAGAATTTTTTTTGCAGTTCTCCAAGTTTTACATTTATTGTATAATTTAGAGCAAGCCTGGTTGAAGGCCAGTGTTGATGGTTCCTCTGAAAACACCAATCCATATTTCATTATCTACAGAACGCAAAAGCTGCCTGATGACAAAGCCATCAGAGATAAGCGGGTTTAGATAAGGTGGTGAACCTGGCACTACATACAAGAAAATGAGAAAATAAACCATTAAGAAAAGATCATCACGTCCACAGGCCTAAGAGCACGCAGTACAGCAGAGACTGGGACAGCTTTTCTCCTTACCTCTGGAGTGTTTTTCTTGAACTCACGACTTTGCTCAATAAGTTTTTTCCTGGACTGCTCGCTTTCATCTTGCCGGTTCGCCAATATTGTTGCTGTGGTATCGAGCTCTCTCTGTCAACAAAAAGAAACAAAACAAAAACAAAACAAAAAAAAAGAGGAAATATAGTCAGAACTCTGTTTGTCACAGAAATACCCCCCCCCCCCCCCCGACTCACACATCCATCGTATCATTGGGAATATCGAGACGGATGGGCTATGGAGCAGGACGGGACAAAGCACCAGACTTCCAGAAATGTGACCTCCTGAATGACAGCAAATGAAGCTCTACAACCTTTTTGATTCCATCTTGCAACCAAAACATCACCATTTTTCTCCAAAGCACCATCCCAACGTTACACAGGACAGCAGCAGTGGCACACAATACACACCTCCTAATAAATCCCCAAATCCAGTGAAGATTACATATCTTGGACATATTCTAACCACATTTATTTTCACCTGCCTGCTTTTAAAGATACTGGTTTTCCCCTTTTTGAGTTACTCTATGAAAAAAAAAAAAGAAATTAACTCAAATATTGGTTAACCTTATACATGAGCACAGACTGGTTACGCTTCAGTCACTCTTAATTTCCTATGACATGCTGTATATAATTCCATACTGCCACTGCAGTGCTCTTTTCCATTTAAATCTTATTTGAATACAAAATTATCTTTTCCTATTATTGGAATCTATTCCTCTAAGATTATTAGCAGGTATCTCCATTTCCTCTCCAAAACATATCCTTTTTTCAGCACCTGATGAATGCCAGAGTATCTTTCAACATTTCTACACGGCTGAAGCAGAGGCTCCACTGCTTCCCAGCTTCCTCCAAGTGTGTTTTCCCCATCCCAGTTTCTGCACTCAGTGCTGTGCTTCCAAATGTCACCATAATGGATTGAACGGGTCACTTATCAGTGCATAAACCAACACCACTCAATCTTCTGTGTCAGTTTGTGCCTCTTCTGCAGCATTTCCATGTAACAAGGAAAAACAAAGGCAAACCCCTCCATTCAGTTATGGGCATCGTTCCCCAAGTCACCTGGAGGACCAAGAATTCATGAAAGGAATTTGGCACTGGTTCCCCCCCTTAATAATTCAAAAAGAGCAAAACCTGGCTATAAGAAAAGTTCATGGAAAGCAAGAGCAACATGCTAGGGCAAGACTACCTTCAACTCATCCCTCTGCCAATGTGCCTCCAACCTGCCTCCAAAACTCCCAGTATTCTCCACAGAAAACCTCTCATGCCTCTGGAATTTGTTCATAACTCAACCACCTGTAAGGGATCAAAACCACAAGCTTGGGACCCCCTGTCAGGTCTAATACCAGATCCCAAATAGGTGGTCAAGTCACTGACTTGATATTAGGTACAGATACTGCTTTCTGAATACTCTGAAAAAGCCTAATTTCTAATTTTAGATACACTTTTCTATGGGTAAATCCTGGATGGATGGACGTGTGTTTATATGACCCCACAGTCTGACCTCTGGAGGGAAAATAAAAAACCTTCTCCAGTTCCCAGCTGAAGACAACCAATATTTTTTACCCTTTTAGGTTTATTAGCATAAAATTAAGAGCGTTTTTTTTTTTTTTTAATAAATATATGGACCATAGTTATCTTAATCCTTGGAAACCAGCTCAATATGACAAATGGATTTGAAGCCAGGCAGCGTTCTGGAGCCAGTGACCTAAATATTGTCACTGAAATGCTTAAAAATCCTTCTATATCTGACTTTGAGTAAAGAAACAGGGCAATATGTCCACCAGATCTTGGTTTGGAATTCTGTAACATATGTGAAATCTATTGCAGAAAAGTGGGAAATACTTAACAGTTGGATAAACCACATTTGAAATTCATCCCAGCTAAGTTTATGCAAGAAAAAAGAGCAACAGAAACCAATGTGGTTAAGCAGAACTATAAAGAGCAATATAACGGCTAAGCAGAAGGCTTTTAAAAAATATAAACAATCTGGTACGGCCAGAAACTTGGAAAACTATATTTAAAAAGGAAGCACACATTTAGAGCCAAGCAAAGAAAACACAAATCATGAAGTAAGAGGGAATTTCAGTCGAGCAAAGAACCGAGGGCTTTGGTTTCCAACAGCGAGCGCCAGCAAGCAGCCAATGAAAAAGGAAGACTTTTAAAGACCTGTGCTTCCAAGTTTAGAGGCAAGGAAGAAAAAGAACTGATGAAAAAAATAAATAACCTTTCATATTTTGTGCTCTAATGAAGAGTCAGGTAGCGAATGGCAGGAAACTTTCTCACCCTCACTGCCTGATCGATACCGGTGCCACAGAGCGCTTACTCCGGGCGCCTTCCCGTTCCTTCCAGAATTCCTTCTGGGATAGGGCTGATCATTTCTCACCACAAAACATTTCCTCCTGTGACATATCAGGCACAGACGTTGCCAAGGAGAACTGGCAGCACACAACTGCACGGAGCTGTCTGACTCTGGGGGCTGGAGCCCACGAGCTCCAGAGCTTGTACTTGTGAGCAACCGAGAGGGTAAGATGCACTTGCAGCCGAGGGGCAGCAGGTATCTAACCCTGTGATCTGATACAAAAGAAGATATTAAATCTTCAAGCCATGTCACAGTTAATAAGACCCAAATCAAAACTATTTGGAAAATCGCTAATCTCTTCTTCCTTACTCGATCTGAACTGTGTACAATGCAAGTTTTATTTATTTAAACCTAATAATAGATACAAGATTACAACCCACGAGCATTAATGGCAGATTTTTCATACTCTTGTGACTTAATCTCATGAGATAGCCCAATAGTTTTAAAAATTTAAATGTGACCAATGCATTATTTCTGCAAGCAAACCCGTTCTAAAGAGAGAGCAGTAGGAACTTCAATATCTCAAACCTGAGTACTGCGTAAAACTCAGAGGTAAACACCTTCCCAAGCCTTGCAACCACTCTCTAAGTAGATAAACAAGTAAAAGAAGATGTAATTTTGTACAGCCAGAAGTGTGTTGGAGAGTCAAAAATGGGAGCCCACGTCTGAGTATCATCCTCCACACCTTTGAAATCAAAAAAGGTTCCAATGAAAAGCAAACAGAAACCAGGGCTCAAAAGCATCACGGAGCTGACCTGGCTGCAGAAAGGATTCAAAGCCTGGAAGCTTTAGTTGCACGGATTCAACTCTGGCTAATAAACTTTCTGGCCCCAAACAGCCACCATTCCATCACCCCTGCAGAAAGGGAGTCACTGCCTGGAGCACATCTTGAGAAACAACAAGCAAGACCATTATCTTTCCCCCTGCCCCACAGTCCCATTGATTTAGGGCAGGCACAGTTCAGAGGTAACTAAAGAACTCTCTCCAGGGTTTCTACTTTGACCCATTTCAACAAATTTATTGGGGGAGGAAGGCAGTGGGAAGAGACGAGAGAAGAAAGTCTTATGCTGCTAAGTGTGGGAGTCATTAGAAGCAGTCCCCAGAAAACAAACATTAAAAGGTTTCTTTCAGGCAGTATAGAAATGAAAAATCTAAAACTAGGAGGTCAATTCACTATCCACTGCAACAACAATCACCTTGAAGTGAATTTGTGTTCTTTTAACGCAGGTACTTCCAGCCTCTGAACTCCCTGTTCGCCCCACTTCTGTCACCCAAGCTGCCAAAACTACTTGGAAAATACAACAGGGAGGTGGGAAAACACAGCTGGAGCGAGAGGGCTGGTGGAATCCCCCTTTCTGGCACCAACCTGCAATTAGGTTTACCCCAAGTAATTACGAAACTCCAGGCTCACTGCAGGCGGGTTTCAAGGTTGTTTTCTTTAACGCCTGACGTGTCCTTCCCTACCAGATGCATTCCTTGATAATCACCCAGGAGCAGGTCTGCACCACTGACCAGTTCAGCACATCAAGTCCTTCCCTTTCCATAATAAGAAGATTCAAGTCAGCCCTTCCATGCCCAGGATGTGCAAGCTGCTGGCTGGCTGCTCTCAAAGTTGAGTCTCAAAAATGACTCACTTTGGAAGAAGATTCCGGAAAGAAACTGGGCTTTCTTGGATATTTATGAAGTTTCTGTTCCCTCATCCACTTCTAACAGCTACTGGCCACTGCTTTGACATGGGCATTTCATAACCAAAGAAACCACCACACTTCAGCATCCCAATTCCCCCCAGAGCTGCTCTGCCAATCATAACCAGTCCTCAGTGTCTGCTTTGAACCTGTATTCCCACGTCTCACATGGAAAAACTTATCAAAAGCTGTAATAATCATCCATAAGCACTGTGATGTCCCTGTATCCCAAACTTTTTTAATTCTCCCATATGAAAATGTTTAATCCCTGCTGCATTTACCACAAAGCTCCTACACTGGAGCAAGAAACTCTATCACCACTTCAAGACAAACTGATTATTTCCTGGTAGACTTCTACACATGGATGCAAAGCCTAGGCTGTGTCTTCAAAAGCCTTCAGCATGGCTACAGAGATTAACAGGACACCAGGAAGAATTTCTTCATGGAAAAGGTGTTCGGGCATTGGAATGGGCTGCCCAGCGAGGTGGTGGAGTCACCATCCCTGGAAATGTCCAAGAAACAACCGGACGTGGCACTCAGGGCTCTGGTTTAGTTGACAAGGTGGTGTTCGGTCAAAGGTTGAAGATCTCAGAGGCTTTTTTTTTCCACTTTACTGATTCTGTGATTCACCATAAACCTCATTTTACTTATTACAAGGACAGACACAAACCGCAGCTTCGTGTAGATTAGGAATTTTCTACCAGTAAATGCAGCATTAACCACTTCCCCCGAACTCTTGTTTCTGTGTATTTTTAAGGTATTTCCCTTTATCACCAGTTCAATCAGCTCCCCGGTCTACTGATAATCTGCTACTGAAAGGAGTTTTCAGAAGTCTCGTTTCTGTTTTCATCCTCAAGCGGGATTGCATTTGTCAGATCTATCAAAGCTCTCAATGTAGCTTTTTGCAATTTTTAATTTCCTATTAAAGGAAAACGTCCCGGTGCCAGGATGACACCAGCGTAGAAGCGTCTGGCACAACCCCGCACACGCACAGCCTACTTGTCTTGGGGAAATTTGACATTTCCCTGCCTGATCCATGAGGCAATCCACCCTCTAATCTCGAAACCCCATCGTTTTCACCTGTTCAGAAGCCAAAGTACCGATTACATAAGTATTTCAGAAATTATAAACTGCTTTGCAAGCTTGGTGTGTTTCTCTGGAAAAACAGGGGCATGTTCACCTGATAAAGCTCTAGATTATGACTGGGGGAGAAACCACAGAGCTGACACTGGGAATTTTTATTAATGCCTGTTTTGACTGTAAAAGGCCAGCCCCAGTTCTAAGCTGAAAGTGCTCAGAAAGGTAAAACATCGTAAGAATTCTGTGAGCAGAGTTCATATCGGCCTCTCTAAAGCCCCTTTCTATCCCAAGCAAAAGGAAAGATCAGAGCATTCAACATGAGCACATCTCAAGAACCACCATCCGATCTTACAACTCAACAGTGACTGAACTAACAATAAAGCAAAGGCCAGAATACCTGCATTTTACACTCCAGAGGAAAAAAAAAAGAATAAAAATCCACGATCATTAAAACGCATTTCTCAAGAAGCATTTTGCCACTTGGCAAACTGATACAACCACCTTTCACACGCAGAATTAGCTAGAAAATTTCAATAAACACATTTTATTTCCGCATACTGAAGTAATTTGACTCCAAGTAGGTTTTTAAACAAGATTTAACTGGAACAAATGTGGCTTTGCCTGTTCACAACACCACCAGCCAGTGCCACAAATGTGGGCAAAGCCTATCAAACCATCTTGCAAGAGGGGAAAGGTAGCACTGGCTTTTCAAAAAGGAGCCACTAATCAGCAGAAAGCAGCCACACAAATATTGATGTCAGCAAGAAATGCACTGTGAGGGGAAAAGCCTGGCAGTACCAGAGCCAACACGATTATTCCTGTCTTTTCTTCTACACCTTGAATTCAAAACTTCTTAGAAAATGCAAAGAACTGGAGACCATCCAGAGCTATAAAGACCTTAATGCCAAAGTTCTGTATTGAACAAGGTTTTCCTTTCACTCAAGAACATAGTGAAACTTCACCTGTTTGTTTCAAAAGGTGGTTTTTCTTCTTCTAGCATTATTTATTCCCTCCTTCCATCCTCCTCAAACTGAGGTGCAGAATGTCTGCACAATCCCTGGCCCCAGGAGCAGCACCTGCTGATGTGGCATCACTTGGGTGATGTGCTCTGACTTCTCTCCAGAAATGAGGCTCGGGCTTCATTCACAGCACCCTCAACCTTCACCCCAAATTCCTCTCCTCCTCCTGTTCCTCAGCTTTTACCCCAGACTGTCACTCATCCCTTTGCTCCCAGCAGTTCCACCCTCACCTCATCCCTACAGTGGCATCATTCACCTGGAACATTGGGTGAGCTAAAATCCAGCTGGAGGGTGGATTTGAGCAGACCCCGGCAGGACCTGCTGCTCTCTGCACCTCCAAGCCTGTTCCCTTCCCAGCCTCCTCCAAAGCTGCTCTCCCACAGTGTGAAACCACCAACTTCCATTACCTCACCCAAAGACCCGCAATTTGGGTTCAACACCCGGCAAAGAAACTGTCAGCAAACCCACTCCACCAGTCACTTAACACTCTGCTTGGTTTTGCATTGCAGTTCCTTACACTTTGAAAGGACATAAATCTCCTAAAAAGCGAGTGTTTGCTGGAGGAGAGGGCTCCCTTCGTGTTGCAAGCACGGCACATCCACAGCCGGCCGGCTGCGGCTCCCATCCCGCCGGAGAGCTGCCTACAGCTTCACCCACTTCCCACACGGTAATTTTCACACTCTTCCACTTGAAAGCAAAAGTTCAAACCAGTTGCTTTAATAGCTACAACAGAAAAAGCCCAAAAGTAATGAGTTAATTTAAGCGTTGCTGCAGTGAGGCTTCCCAGAAGGTAGGATTTCAGATGGATAGCAAGGGGACAGCGGGAAGCAGCGAGTGCTGCTCCAGCATGGAGCAGTCTGCTCACCCACCATCCACTGGCCATGGAGTAAAATCACAATAACAACCCTGTGAACTCCTGCTCACCTGCCCCGTGCTGGCTTTCTACAGATAAAATTAAGTTCATCATGTACGTGCTGGTTAATCACTGTGAAAGAAACAAAAAAATGCCTCAGCTTGGTATCTGTGACTTCCAGGGCAGCTCCAGGGTGGTGGGGATTCAAACTACATCTTCCTCTGCCAAATAAAATAAATTATGGGAAACCAAAGGAAAGCCACTGCTGCTTGCACAGCCCTTGCCTAGGCGAGACACAGCCTAAAGTCCATCTGCTTGAGCCCCTATCTCGCCGGGTGATCAGAAGCTGACCAAGGCACAGTGGCCGTACTGACCGTAGCTCTGACCACACCACAGCAGCCAATTACCCCTTGGGTTAAGTGGTCACAGAGAACACAAACCCCACACTATGGAGATCTCGGCACGCTGGGTCCCACCAGGGCCAGGCTGCCCTTCCCATCCCATCTGCTTCTGTCACGGCCAATCAGGGCAGCAAGGATCTCCCCAGGCCTCTCCCCAGCCCTCCCCACACGCAGGACAGGGAATGGGACAGCGAGGGAAAAGCCATAGCTTAGCCATGTTTCTGATCCCAGCAAACCAGGAGGTTCCAGCCAGGAGATGCACAGCATCCACGATCCACAAAACACGTTTTTGGTAGACAATCTTAAAAAGCTTTAAAAAGAGCTTTGGCCCTTGAATAAGAAAAATGTATAAAATAAAAGGCAATTAGCTGATGAATAATTACAAACTACTCGATGGGAACCACTCTTCCCATTTGTCTGAAGCCCAAAGGCAGCAGCCCCGTGCCCAGGTGAAGGGGATCACGCTGTCATTTTGCAATAACACCCTCACTGCCTTCAGCTAATGTCTTAGTGCCAAGGAAGATCAGATTCGTGAGCTACATTAAATAATTCTTTTGACCACAGATCAAAGTAAAACGTAGTCTTAAAAGAGTGGTTTAAATATCAGAAAGTTCAACTCTTTAACTAAGCTCTGTTACATCATTTAAGGTATTGAGTTACTCCCCTCTCCAGCTTAAGCTGTGCTGTAAATGAAGCATGACCAGGCTTTAAGCGAGACACGTCCTGTAACACAGACCAGGATTTATAACTTGCTATACAGGTTGCCACCAATAAATCAATAATATATACACACACACAGAGGCTTGTTTCAGTGTGAGTTCTGGGAACTTGCTGTTTAAAAAAAAAAATCAACTCAAGCTTTTTTGTTTTTATTCTAAATGAAAACAAACTCGTTGCTCAGCTTTTAGTTCACCCAACTCCTAAGTGCACTGTCATCTAGAACAAAAATTCACAATTAATTTTTCCTTGATGAAATGTGTTATTGATTTTATTTTTACTTTCTTTTAACAAGGATAACCATTTCAGACAGACCAATGTCCACCTTGAGCCCATCATAGCCAGACCAATGTTCACCCTGAGCCCATCACAGCCACCACTCAATAATCCTTCAGTCTCCAAATGCAATTTCCAATCTCAAAGCTACTTCAGCTGTTTCTTAACATTGAGGTATAAAATATTTACCAACAAAAGTATAAATACACACTGAAAAAGCAACCTAAAAATACTTTTAAAACCACATTTCAACAAACTAATTCCTTAAGGGATGGAAAAAAATTACCATGGACTTGAACTAATCACCTCATGTTTCGTTCCCTTCTCATGTTTTTGGGCATTGCAGAAATGGGATAATGGACGAATAAACTATCCTACCACGACAAATATGGTTTGGAAAGATGGGGCTAGGCATAACTTGGAATTTCTTGTTGTTATTAGTTTCAAATCCTTAACCACAGGCATGTACACTAGGGAAAACCTATAAAAATACATATTGAAAACGCTGTCCAGTGGCCCCCTTCTGCCAGGCTCAATTTCACCTCCCCCTTTTGCTGCTGATCCAGGGACACCTCCAAATGCTGATGTTCTCCTGCACTGGTGGCCTTTGCTCCCTCTGGAAGAACTGCTCACCAGCCCCACGGAGCAGCGGGCACGTGGACACGGAGGAAGCTGCAAGGGGAACTCGCGTTAAGAAATCAGCAGCAACAAAAACAAGATCAGAAGGGAATTACTGGCAAATGAAATTGCTGTTTGATAAACAATTTAAGCAGGAAGGGTATTTGGCAGAGGGTTTCCAGGGAACGGTCCTTGACTCCTGACTAGCATGCTTCCTCCCTCGGCCTGAGTTTGTTGACTTTCTGGGCATGCTGTAAGGTTTAGGCAGTTTCTCATAATGGGAAAAATACAGCTTTTTTTTTGGAGAAGTTGCCTGTGGATGCAATTGGTGGATGTTTTGTAAAAAATTATAGATATAAATAGGAAACAAGAAAGCAACAATTTCTTTATTTAGGCTTTTCCTACTACTAAAAAGTCCCATTTAGGCGTCTCAGTACTCTTTCTGATCTAAATCCCAAACAGTGACTCAGTTGGGCATGACAACACACAATGAGAAATGTATATCTGGAGTTTAATGCCAACAGCAAGCATGACATGTTTTGGACAATGAAAGAGAAGACCAGATTTTGAAGCCTTTCAGAAATTTTTTATGTTTAATCTGGATGATTGCAGTCCAGCATAAATAAATATCAACCCCACTTCACACTGAACTGAAACGCAGAGGCAGAGGCGGTGGAACGCAGAATGCCTTTTCTAGGTGTTTCCCAACAACATATTGCAGTACTTCGTTAAGCTCATTTTCTGTGACATGAAAAGGAAAATAGCAGAATTGACTCATGAAGTAAAATTAGCTGATGTACAGTCACAAGGAGGCCGGCTTGGAGCTGACAGCAGCCAGAACTGCATTTAACAAAACCTAACATGCTTCATGCTAATCATGGGCTGAGCTGGTTCAGAGCCACAAGGACTATTCTCTGTATTTTTAACATGGACTGACTGTTTTTAAACCAACATTTCTAGTAGCACACCCTAAACCGTACATCAGGAGTTATTTAAAGACCTTCCAGAAGTGATGTATTAAGAAAGGAACGTATAAAATAGTTATTAAACACTGCAAATCTGGCATTTCCAACCAGTAGATGCCTCCCAGGATGAGCACAAAGCCACGGACAGCCAATATCTACTTGCTCCACAAACACAACTAAGGTAGACAGGACAGCTAAAACACTTTTTTAACCACACACACAAAAAAATATCTTTGTTGATAATTTACAGAATTCCTCCACTATTCACTGTAACAAATCACCCTCAAATGAAAACAACAGATTTAGCTGCAGTGGCACTGTCAACCTCGCTATGATACACTGGCACTAAAAAGTCCTTAATTTTGGCTATCAAATACAATTTCAATTTCTTGCACTTTAGGGCAGTAAAAACAATTCTGTGAAGACTCTGTGTTTACAATCCCGCAGTAAAGAATGCAGCTGTCTCAATCAGTGCTGATTGTCTGTTAATTAGCTCAGTTTTACAAGCTGATGGAACAGATTACTTCATTCCCTCCCCACGCTCAGAAAGAAACTACAAATACAGTTATCTACAATACAGTAATTTTTGCTTCCCGACAATTTGGGGAGGTAGATGATGTACCAGGGACACAAGTGATCTCTTTACCAAGAAATCATTTATGTTTGTGTCTTTACCAGGCACTCTGTCATACAGTGATTTTCAGTCCATATATATAAATACACACACACTTCTCTCTCCTGTATGAAAACTGAAATAAAAGGCACCACTTTGTGATACAATGGAAATACCTCCCCTCTCTTTTGCTGTGGCTGAAGCCAAGTAGATGGTCTGTAAGGTCCCTGCCAACCCAAACTCTTCTATGATTCTAGGATTATCTGAGTCCTTTAGGAACAAGAGTCAGGTCCTCATTCATAATTTCCTATCTATATTATGTATGTCATCAGGAACACATTTTTGACCCCAAATTTTGTGACCTACAGCAACAAACTGCAGGTTTTCAGTGAACAGTGTGAAGTTGCTGTAGCCATTCTCCATCCCCACGTGCTCTTTCAGCAAACCACAAATGAAGAGCTGGTTTACCTCTGAGCTACTCTCTCGGATTCACTGCCTCTAGTATCTCCATCCTTTATCTAGACACTCTTGAAGAGAAGCCAAATTTTAGCTTTCATACATGCAGACAAGAGGTTGGACACCCTCATCCAAATGCCAGCAAACACTTCTGTTGAGAAAACCAATGGAACACTATAAAGCCCCAGGCCTGACAATATGAAACCGATCCAAAAATGCCTTTTTTGAGATGACACAACATGCTACACATTATATCAAACAATAGAGGTTTCACTTTGAAACCGATTTTCTTTCTTGCTCAGTTTAGATCCTTCATGATTAGGAAAAGAAGGAAAAAAAAGGTGTAGCTATAGAACATCTACGTATTTAAAAGAAAACTCATTTCTGAGATGAACCGTACATGTAACTGCTAAGCTTATTACAGAAGTGCCAACCGAACAAATATGAAACTCCACAAACCCACGGAATTATCAGACCACCAGAGCTGGGTTTTGGCAGTGTATCTGGGTGATAATTGCAATGGATAATCTAAATAAAACAGTAATTTGTTTCTACACAAAGACATCTGTAGACATCTGCTCCAACAGCAGCATCCCGGAGAGCCTAAAACCTCTTAAGGCTTTTCAGATTTCAGTACACAAAAAATATGAGAGTTTAATTTTTGCATTATGGACAGGCATCCAAAGGAGATCACTGAGAACACTTTGCAGAAAATTCTCTGGATCCACAGAACCAGCACTGGGGTAGGAGAAGGCCTGGAATGCAGCAGTCACCTCACGTTAGACATGTAAACCTGGACAACAATGGAACCAAGACCAACAACCATCAGCTAAAGCCTGAGAATATTTTCAGCTATTGTTTTTCACTTAGCTTTAGCTAAATCATATTTCTACATCCCTATAAGCACTTCTTTCACAACACCCACGAAAAAGACACTTAGAATATGATCCTGGCTTTCCAAAGTTCTTCTGCAGAGGAGAATAAAAATGGAGGGGAGGGACGTGTTAAACTTTGTTGGGAGGTTTTCTGTTCGTTTATTTTTTAAATAAAGGTTTTATTCTGACACTTCTTTGGCACGTTTTGTTGTCTGTCCCATCCTGAGAGCCGCCTTACCCACTCAGACCCGAGGACACCTGGGTTGGCTTTGCCTCTGAACACCAAACAAAACACCTCTGCTCAACGTGCGGCATCAAGCGCTGCATTTGCATCCCTGACTTTCACCGCTACTCCAACGCTTCCTCGGCTTTCACGTGCCAGGGCACAGGCAGTTCCAGCCCTGGGAAGTTTCACCAGAGTTCCTCTTGAACCGCTGCCATTCCCTTGGCTGCCCGGCGTTGCGACATTCCCGTTGCATCCCATCTCTTCCCACACGGGGAGGAGGCAGAGGTGTGAGAACGCCGGCGACCGGGGCTCGGGGCTCCAGCAGAATCCGGCCAGGCGCTCACAGGAATGTTGGATTCCTGCTAGAAAAGGGCAATTTGGGAAGGGATCGCCGGCTGCCGTTTGATGAACCCCTGCAAAGGAAGCGCCGCCGGTGAGCCCTCGGCGCTATTCCGCACGGCGTCTCTGGGAGATGAGTTACGTGACTGTAAATCAATCTTTAATCTTTGTGCTCCACGTGCGCTGATCCATCTGCAGCTGCACATGAAAAATCCCCAAAGGACTTGCCAAGCTTTCCTCGAGCTCCCTCAGCGCTCGGCAGGACACGCTCGAGGGCTGAACTGGCGCGGGTTCGCTGTGGGACGGACCCCGAAACGCTGGGAAACGTTTGGGAAAAGCCAAGTGTGTTACCTCAGTTACTTCTTCAGGGCACCACCATTACAGAAGCTACAAGGCAAAACAACCACCTACACACATTTTCCTATTTTTGTGTAGAGCCTCACTTGATCTGCTGCTCTATCCTTCATGCTTTGTGTTTTTCTGCATTTCTAGACAGATAGAATATGCTCTAGAAAATTGTCCATGATAAAAGGGGAGAGGGACCTACACCGTGAGGTCGGGAATTATGCTTTGAAATAAGCACAGCTTCTTCTGTGTCTCTGCCCAAACAATAGGGATAGCAAAAATCACCAACAATTAGATGAGAAATCAACTGACTCGTCCTTGCCCATCTCTTCACAGGGACTGCAGCAGCCCTGCACTGCCTGCCCTGCTCCCCCACTACCACAGGTAGAGGCTATTTAGAGAAATGATGCAAAATGCCTTTGCTGCTTTTGACACTCCTGCAGTGTGCCCTGATCTTGTGCTTTAATCCAGCCCTTTGTGGATAAGGAATAAGGCTACTGCTGCATTTTAATACTGACTACACACATCAGTCAAAAAAACCAAATATACAAAGTGCCCTAAATAGTCAGCCAAAACAGAATGACAAAATTACACATTACTTCTGTCATTACATGCTCTCCTTTACCATATGTCTAAGGTAAGCAGAATGCCACCTACATAATGGATTCAGCCCTGGAGTGAGGCTGGCCTGCCGAGGCTGGTGAACCTGAGGTAACACTCCATCACT
Organism: Ptilonorhynchus violaceus; assembly: GCA_013397565.1. Classification (NCBI taxonomy): domain Eukaryota; kingdom Metazoa; phylum Chordata; class Aves; order Passeriformes; family Ptilonorhynchidae; genus Ptilonorhynchus; species Ptilonorhynchus violaceus. The sequence continues at coordinate 35,032 of VZRJ01008575.1, read as the reverse complement.
TATTTACTGCATCTCTAAAGCATTTCAGATTCTAAGCTGAATATATATTTCACACAGTACCAAAACTTTTAAATATCCACAGGAAGATTTCATTTTTATAGGCAATAAACATTAAATCTAAAGGACTGGAACATAAAAAGTGTTTTAATACCATATAAATCACCTTTCCCTAGACAGAATAAATCTCTGAAGGTTTTAAGGACTGCAATATAAATTTTTATGGCAAATTATCTACATAGGAATTACTTGCATGAGATGCACTTTCACTTCTCCCTCTCATTTGCATAGTGCTGACAATCTTTTCAATCAAAACGTTCAATCCAATTTGGGAAGTCCAGAACACAATGTGCAGAAATGCTGGGCTAAATGCTGGGTGGTTGGTTCCTCCTTCTCTTCATCAGTTTTCTGACTGCTGCTCCCTCTGTCAAATACAGAGGTCAGCTTTGCAAGGGTAACACCACCAATATGTAAAAATTAAGGTGAGTAGCTACATCCTCTTGCAAAGCATTTGTTGACTTTCCTAACACAGGAGCCTTCTACAAGGCCTGACAACTTAGAGCTCATTTTGTGCTTTGAGCAACACTCCTCTAAAGCAAAGAGTGGGAGGGTCTGAAGTGAGGAGCAACAGCCAAAATCATTCTTTGGGATGCTCAGAAAGGGCATTTTCATTGCAAAAGTGGTACAGCACTGAGAGGCCATGGTGGGGGATCTCCATCCAAGGGGAGTCCCAGTGCTCTGATAGGACAAAGCCACAGCAGAGCTGACCTAGCATGGGTGACAGTCCCTTTTCAAGCAGGACACCAAGCATTAGGCTGGAGATTCCTCCCATCCAATGTGTTCACAGTGCTAGGTTCTCTCCTTTGGCTGCCTCCAAAGGAGACCAAACCTAAGGAGATGACACCCTCAGTCAGGTTTCCACAAGGCTCCAACTTCCAACCAACTAGTTAATAACCACAGAAGTGAGAGGCTGAGTATTTTTCCCAGTGAAACAGTAAGAGATCACTCCCGAGAGCTTCTGTCCTGGCCTGTCAGCACAAACACTTCCTCATAACTGAAGCAGCAACATGCACAAGATGTGCGATTCCCAAGTCTCCAAAGCACACACCTCCTCAAAGGACAGGCTCCGTAGAGGTGTGGTGTACCACTGTTACCAAAAATACCCGGGTTTATTCACCATTTCATTACAGCAAAAATGTGCTGACAAGGATTCTCATAGAAATGGCCAGAATTAGTTCTTGGAAAACCTCCTGTTGCCTCGGAGTCAGGTCTGAACCGTGCTCAGGACTTCACCGAATCATCCCCTCGAGGGTAAATACAAAGTTAAAGCACCTGAAGAACAGCAAAGTCACAAGGGGAAAAAAAAAAATTAAGACAAAAATAAAAGTAGGAAGTTTGCAAAGAGAGCTAAGAATAGCACTGCTTCATTTCCAATGTATATTTCCCTTAGAAAATATTTTCAGGACTTCTGTCCTACCAATCAAATTAAGATAACAGAGCAGAGGAAGAAACACAAGTCGGTTCCCAGACGGTTTCCTATGCTTCAAAGGTATTTCTTTAATAAGTACCATGTATGGATAAAATGAGATCATCAGCCCAGTCATAAGATGGTTCTCCAAATTTTTAATGAAGCCCTGCAGTGTGTGATTTACAGAGTGATGGTTGCTGCACGCTGACTGCAGGAAGCACATGCAGCAGCCCCGCGTGCCAGAACGCCCCGAGACTCGCAGGGGGGAAGATTTCTGCTCCAGGAGGAGAGGGAAGAGACCATGGAAATGTATGAAAGTCAGGGACTTGCAAAATAAAAAATTACAGGGTCATTTCCAAGACACAGAGTTTTGGCCAATGAAATGAGGTATTTGCTTTCTATCTGATGAAGGAGCGAAGTGACATAAAGCTTTCTTCCATATGATTTCACAAGCTTTTATTACTTTCCTGAATTATCTTTGAATCTAGAGGATGGAATATTATTTTCTTTTGAAATATCAGGTTGTTGCTAGTCTTCCCACTTGTACAATCCACAAAACCTATTAACATTTTCAGTAATTAATGCTAATACTTGAGAAAAAAAGCCATTGTGTTAAGAAATGCTTTAACAAGATCAAGAAAGAAAACAAGTGCTTCTCAGACTGTACATAATTTATTTTGCTACATAATTATTTTTTTTTCCACAGAAAACCAAGTAGGGACTACGTATCACTGTGTTCAGCACTCATCTTCATTATCCTCTTTTCTCTCTTGCCCCACAAGTGCAAATTTTACAAAAACATTTATTTTCTTCACCACAGAAAACTAAACACTTACAGAAACCAGTTCCTCTCTGAACTTCCCTTTTGGGGGCAGGGAAAAAAAGGGGGGAAAAAAGAGCTTTTGGGCTTTTCTGTGCCCATACTCTCAAACAGTTCGATAGACAGGAGCTGTCTTGGATTTTTCTTTTTAATCCTTTGAATCCAGGTCTAATTTATTTAATTGGCGCCTGCAAGGATGAGTTTCAAATGCCCCAGGATCACAAATATTTCTATTTGAGGCCCACAATGATGCAGCTTTGCAAGGGGGATCTCAAGGCTGGCTCACCTGGCTCTCCAAACAGTGTAAGAGCACTTGGATGAGTTGAACACACAGGAACAAGAACCAGGACTTCACTGTAAGTCAGGCTGATGAACTTAATCATACTGGAACCAAGACATCCTGAACTGGAAAGTCTGAGTCAAGTTGTGGCTGCTTTCCCAAACAGATCATGAAAGAATATTCAGCCCTAAACTTAGAGCAGCTCAACTATGTATTTTATAGGATATTTATCTATGAATCAGCAGATCACAGACTTGAAGGCCAGACATTCTTCCCACTCCAGCCTTTAGTCATTTGATCAGGAGAGCCAAGAAAGAACACGCTGAAGAAGTTTATACCAGTTCTTTTCAGAGAAAGAAAAAAGGAAGGGTTAAAAAAATTAAATAAATAAGGAAATCAGCAAGCCTGAAGGTAGCAAATAGAGAAATTCCAACAGGAAGCAGCAGGGATCTGGAATACCAAGGCAAACCACGCTTGCTGCTTTGGGGTGGGGTGGAGGGCATCTCCAAAATAACTACCTTTTAAGTAGCTTGAGCTTACAGTCAACCCCCCTGGCTAAAGCACACAACCAAAAGGCAAGTAAATTCCTTAGAAAATGAATAATTTCAAAGATGAACTGAAAGCTGAACAAAGGTTGGGTACATGGGTCAGAAGGGGCCTTTCAAGCCCACAGAATTCACAAGAATTGCTGAGCACAAGCTGCACTTGGCAGATGTGACTCCATTCCTCCAGCCCCTCTCCTCACATAAACCCAGTACATTCTTTTAAAATAGTGAAGGTTTTCCACCCAGGAAAACCCCTCAGTTGAAGAAAAAATACAAAATCCACAGACCATTGTACATCCTGCTATAATTTGGCAACCAAAGGCAGCATAGACTGCTCGGCATTTTGGGAAATTGTTTCTGTCCGCTGAAGTATGATTTTGCTATTATAAGTTATAGTCATTTGAACTTAAACATTACTGAAAATTAATGCAAACCTAAGCCTGCCCACAGGCACCCCCCAGCAGCTGGGAATTGGCTCCTGAGCCTGGCTGAAGAAAGGCAGCACTTTGTGTGTGCCAAGGGCACGGGGATGGACGGGGGATTCGAGGGACCAGGGCTGGGGCTTGGTTTGCTCTGCGTGGCTTTGTGCAAAGGCTGGGTTCAAATGTGCCCAGCAAGCACCATAACTGGAGTGTGGGCCCCAAACTGGGCAATTTGGGTGCAGGAGGATAGGGCAGAACTTCAACGTTGGCACCTTCTTCAATTCCTTACCCTAAAATAATGTGGGTGTTTGTGGAAAGCTGCAATCCAAAGCCTAAACCACAAGGCCTTTCTGGATGGTACTGACAAGACCAGAGCATCTGCTGTCAAGTTTAACGAGTTCCCCCAAAGCTACACACAAACCTCAGATAAATCTGTAAAACAAATTTTTTTCCCTTCTGGGTCAGTTCTAGAGTTGACTTTTCCCCAGACTTTGCCCCTAAGGAATGCCTCAGCTGCAAAGCAGAAGGAATGGAGTACATGGCATAAACATGAATGTGCTGTCAGAGGACTCTGCTGCTCAGAACTTCAAACGTGTTGCCCTATGGAAAGGATGAAATTTTTAATTCAAATCCCACCTCCGAAAAGATAAGGTTTGCAGGGCCATCAAGACCCAGACTGGATACCCACTGACTTCTGAGCAACTCGTCTGGCATGGGTAGGTTTGCTCAACCATATGATCAAACTACATTATTCCCCTTCAAATATATGGAGCAACTTTTCCTCAAGCAGAAGTTCTCCCACATGGAACAGCCAGAAGGGAACATCCTCTGGTTCTAAAGAACAACTCAAATTCTCCATCCCCTCGTTACACACCAAGGAACACCCCAGACTTCACGTAACATCACAGACCCAGCAAAAACATCCTGCAGCCTCCCTGGCACAGGTATGTATTTTGAATATCACACGAGGATTAAACGTTCTTGCTAAGACTCGGGGCGTGCTGTTCAGTACTTTTAAAATACTTATTATCATCTAAAGAAAACCGTATTTCTGTGTGAGTAATGACACACTGTGCCCTTGGAAACATTCCAGTGCTCAGCCAGGGCTCTGAGGATGAGCTCCTAGGCCAGGCTCAACCCTAGATGGCACTGCTTATCGCTCCTTGGCATGCTCCTCGCTCGCTGCCGGAGCCGAGCCAAAGAACACACTCATCATCTCCCAGAGCAAGCACTAAAGGGAGGCACTGACACCTCAGGACCTACAGGGCTGCTGTGTCCCTCTACAGCCGGCCTGGGCAGAGGGACAGAGCGGCAGCCCCAGTGCAGGGACACCACCTCAGTGCCACAGCCCAGAGCTGCCATCACCCATCTGATATTGGAGATACCCCACCACTGCTCTGTTCTATACAGCAGAAGGTACTGGATCAATTTTCTTTTAAATATTTTTTACTCAAATACACGCCAGAATTATCATATCTAAACCACTGTGAAAGAATTAAACTAGATTTGATCACGGCTATTTTCAGAATACCTCATGACTGGCTGGTGCTTTTCAGGTAACACACTTACAGGCTCCATGCTAATCCCTCCTCCTTCCCCCCTTTTCTTTTTTTAATAGTTGTTCACTTTTCCACAGAAGCAGAGGATTTTGTGATTTCAGGACAGACTCTAGGGTTCTCATTATTTTCTGCAGGAAACTCTGAAGTAGGAACAAACAAATCCTCTCCTGTTGCTGCCCCGAAAGGATCTCAACTCCAGCTGACAGCACAGGGCTCTGCCCTCCCATTTTAACAAGTCCCCTCATCCCTGGCTGTGGAGCAGCAGCAGCAGCACTGGGCACCATTAGAGGAGAGAGGGATTTTGTTGTTCTCCCATCACATGCAAAAATTGAGAAAAGGAACTTATCGTGATGCTTTTTATAACCCGTGTTGTTGTTAAACTGTCACAGATTATTATAATTTCAGATAGATTTGATAATAGTTTTGACACTGAAACACAGGTACTTTTTTGGTTTCAGGAGATGTGAAATGACAAATCAACCCACTGTCAGTTCATGGTCTTGCCTCTCTACTCTGATTTATTTACTTGTTTCTATTGTCAGTGAGCCAAGCACTGGGGAACAATATCTGTAAGGGGGACCCTGTAAGTAGGAGGGACTGGAAGTGGAATCTTGCTGGAAATCGAGTCAGGAATCCTCAATGCTGCCTTCACATGTTCTTCACCCATCCTTCCCCCTGCACTTCAACATTACCCTTCAGTAAGGGGCTTTTTGTTACCAGCAAAGAAATCTGGTAAGGAAAATGAGTTCATTACCACTCTGGTTCAACACCAGGTTTAGCACACCAAGATGCTGACAGGGGACTCTGTTTTAGGTGCCAAATTTGAGAGAGAATTCCAAATTTCAATCTCCACAAAGTAGCCAGTCCTTATAAAGATATCCTGTCTCCAGACATGCTAAAGGTGGCCATCAAATAGTTAAAAGAGTCACCAAATTTGGCAGGGAAGCATTACGAAGACTGATGACTGACACTGCTGTTTAAGAACTGAAGTTGGAGAATTATGGTGAAGTTTTAAGGAGCTGATTTCCGTCTTCTCCATAAAACCATAAAGTGCCTTGAGTTAAAGTCCTTCCAGAGAGCAGGGTACATTCACAAGCAAGTCAATATTTCCCTCTTCCTCAGAAAAACTAATTAAAAGACGAATTGGCACTACTGAGCTCTGGGGAGAGGTTTAATGATCCAACTTAAAATATCTGGTTAAAGGAGATATTTTGTTTACAGAAAGATCCCAGGGTTTCTCGTTTTCTAGTTTTTTTTAAGAGTCTCAAACCTACATTAAAACACAGCCCAATCTCCCTTCATAATTAACACTGGAGTGACTAAGTTAGAATTTAGTCAGTTCAAAGCAGGCAGGTTTTTAGACCCTGTTTAAAAGCAAAGTCATTAGATTTATCTGGGTAGATGGTTGCCCAAGTGACCCATACCCTCCCCAAACCCTTCCAACACCAGACAGCAACCAATGTCCAAATATAAAGTATGAAACCATGTGGAGTTTCTCCTACTCCTTGTAGCCAAATCAAGAAATACAGTAAAGTCAAGCAACAAAGGACAAGTTTTTAATTTGACTAGAGCACAGACAAAAAAGGCATCTTTAAAACAAAAGGAAAAAAAATGGCACTAGATACACATCACCTTGCAGGAAATCCTGCCAGATAGCATCTGCTATACAAAACTGGGATTTTTCACTGCAACGACATCATTTGCATAGGCTGTCTTAAAAAAAGAAAACCTTTGAACAAAAATAATGCTACCCTACCTGGCCCAGTGCACTGCACGTTGCAGGGCAAAGAAAAAGGAAGGAAAGGATTGCTGTGACAATTACCAACAACAACAACAAAAAAAAGCGCTTTTTTTTAATCCCTGATGCTTTATATTTCAGTGTAAGAATGTGCTCAGTTTAACTACAAAGATAAGGAGAAGTTGAGAAACCTGTTTACATTTTTGCCTTTGCACAACCCTGTGCATGAGCAGCCCGGCAATAGTAACGAAAGTAACTCGTCACAAACAGCTCGAGCCTGCCAGCAACGAAAATTAATGGGAAGGCAAGGATTTTCTTTTGATGTTGGAAAGACTCCAGTAAAAACTGGTTTGTACATGGGAACATGGTGTCAGACTAGAAGAGAATCAGCTTGTCTGACTTGTGGTTTTCTTGACAACATTCATCTTCTCTTGGCCTGATAGAGAGCAATTAGTGCTTGTCAGTTGAATCATGTGTTATTAAGATCATTCAGGCATTTTTTAATTATGATTACCTAAACAGACAGCAAAAGAAATTCTCAAGCAACTCTAACAATCCACTTCCTTTTCAGATGCTTCCAAGTCTTTTCTCCTTTAATGTTTTAAAGTACAGCATAGTATTTTACCTGCAAAGACCTTAGTACCTTTTCCATTTTAAACACATTAAAAAGCAAAAGCACTGTAGCCTAAAATCCATGCGCTATCACTTTACCAGATGCTCTGAGTAATGATTTTTTTTTTTGCAGTTAAAAAGTAGATCAGTCTTCTCTAAATCCAGTAAGCTGCTCTATATGCCAAGACTTGTTTTAAAACATCTAAAACAATGCCTAATAGGTTTATAATGATACAGCATTCCTAATACATCTTTCTTTCACCATTGCAGATTTCCAATCAGGATATGAACCGTGTCAGGAATGACATCATCCTTGGGTGGTGTTTCAAACTCCTCCCCAAATAAAATGGTTCCTTATCACTGACTTGGACGGTTTTTCCCACTGTAAAGAAAGCTAAAAGCAAGACAAGACCAGACATAAAGTTTCTAGTTATTTAAATTCCAGCTATCAGAGTAATTGGATTTTATAGACCTCGCACGGATGAGATCAGGACAGCCTCAGTCTTAGGCCTGAGCTTAGAACACCGCTTTTAGAGCAGCACTATTGTTTCTTCCCTTTGGCATTTCTCCCTTCTCTTTATCAGGGGATTTTTTTAAGTTCCTAAATTAACATTTCCTTTTTTTTTTTTTTCCCTGCTTGCTGCAAACCTTGGCCCCCAGAACTCGCGAGCTCTTCGTGCTGTACCATCTGCTCCTGCACGGGGCCAGCCAAGGGCCCGCACGGCATCATTTGGGAATTGGGAAATGAAGGTCCCTTCCAGTGGAAACCCTGATATCCCTGAGAGCCCTCGCTCGGTGCTCCGGTGAGTTGTGCATTTACTCAGCGAGAGAAGCTGTTTGAAAAGGAACACACATTTCCAAACAAACAGAGTAAATATTTAGCGTGCACCTTGATTTTAATAGGCATCAAAATCTTGCTCCTAAAATGAATGATATTCAAGTATCTATTACCAATTCCCAGGAGTACATCTAATGAAGGATCCTTGAGGATTTTTCTTTTTGGAAAGATTGTTCGTGTTTGTTTGCTGCAACAGCAGGAAAAACAGAACAGGCACACGATGACTCTGCCTACATCAACACCATATTTAATACTGTGTTTAAGGGGGTAAAGTCTCATACAGGGAATAGCCAACATTTTGGGAAGAAAACAGACGATAACAGCCAATTTCCTGGAGTGGAACAGATGCAAGTTAATGGCACACTTTCTAATAAACACCTAAAAGCTTATTAAAATGGCAACCAGGCAGATGAAGGATGAAGGGACTACTCTGCACATGCAGAAAAAAAAGAAGCCAGAATTCTTAGGACTATTTTAATTTAATTTTGGTTCTCTTCTGGGCCCTGGTTCCAGTATATTATGTGTCTCATTCTTCCGTTGGGGAGAATCTTACGGACTAGTTCTGAAGGACTGTGGAGAATAAAGGAAATTACTCATTTTTGGCTGAGCTCAGAGCAGAACATTATTTGCAGGTTTATGAACTATTATGGAAATATAAAGGCTGAAAAAGGTAATGATGACCAAACCACTTAAATCTCCAAGTACTATTGCTGATTCCTGGGAATGCAGATAGAAGACAAAAGCGACATCCAAGACCGCCATCATCTTGGTTTCTGTTTGCTGGCCAAGTTTATAAAAAAATCAGCATTCTCCTTCCTAAATTAAAAATCTGAGTGAATCCTTCAGCTGCAACAGCTGATCATTATCCAAAGCAACTACCATCATCAACATCAGATTGGATATATTCAAGGCATGTATATTCAAGGCAGTTAAATAGGTCTGAAAAATCTAGAAATGAGAAGAAACAGGAGTTTTTACCTTGGATTCAGCATCCCTTAGTAACAGGCTATTCTGAGGAACCTGATGTCCCCATTTCATTACTCAGCCTGTGCCTACCTTTAATAACTTCTCTTACTCATGGGTGATATAGTATTTTTATACAAGGTTTGTCTTTTGCATAGACTTGAAATATTTATATGTTTAAAAAAAATCTGAGGAATAGAAATTTCCTGCAAGGTGCTGCTTTATGGTTTAAATAATTTAGGCCTATGATAAATGCACCTAGAAACAGTGAGAGCACACATGAGAGTTACAGAATTATTTTTTTCTTTAGGAAGAAACTACTCTTGGAATGACACTTTGTACCGAAGCCATCACGAAAGCGTATTCAGGATACTCCAGTCATTTAGATTCTTATTTCTAGAACCAAGGATAACATTGGTTATTATGCTGTTCAGATATGAACAGCAAGACAACAATTTAGCTGCTCTGGGGAGTTTTTTGGATCAAAATGACTTGTAATTTTTGGTTAAGATCTTTTTGCTCTCTCCAAGAGGGCTAAATGACAAAGAAGCACGCTACCATCGATTAAATACTGTGCTTGGCAGACAAACACACACACGAGGCTCTTACTCAGTGCTGCCAAACCTATTTTGAGTCAAAACCTCAAGCTTTCTGCAATGCTGCCCAGTAATGCCACCTTTAAGCAAACTAGTTTTTAATACGGCGGTGGGGTTTGATTATAAGAATAAAATTCCTCCCCCCACCTTTTCCTGTAAATATTCACTCCCTTTGGTTACCAATAAAACACTTGAGCAAACCAGTTTTTTGCTGAATCAAATTACATTGCTCAGAAATTCTCCATTTGCAAGATATAAACAGCTGTGCCTGATATTACCAACCCTCCATGGCAAACCCATCTCACCTTCTGGTAACTAAAACCAGCTGTAACAAATACTTCAACTCCCTGCTCATGACAATCCCTATTCTTCAGAAAATTGCCTAATATTTGCTGTCATCCCTCCATTAGGTTCTTCCAATATTTCTTACAGAAATTACCAAAAGGAGGTCAAGCACATAACAACTAGAGTCTGTAATTCTCCTACTTTTCCTGCTCATTAGCCACTTTTAGTTGGTTGCTTAGTGTATTATTCATTCCTGTTTCCAGTCCTCCTCCTCCTCCTGCTGCAGATAATGCACTGATGTTGATATAATCCACAAATACCATCAGTCACATCAGTTTGTGCTGCTGCCTTGAATGCTACAGCCCAACTCTCCAGGATGCCACTTAGATTAGCCCACGACGTTCAGGCAGTGACTCAAGGGCAGCCACCTTGCTGCTCATTTCAGGGAGTCACACTCAAACCCCATTAGCAGGGTTCTGACCTGTGTAAAACACACCCAAGTCAAAATATCTGTAATAAAGTGCACTCTAAGAACAATGAAGTTAATTTGATACCATGTGCTGATTTATCTGGAACAGAACAGGACCTTAGAGCACAGCGGAATATTTTCATTTACAAGCCAAACAAGTCACCCTGAAGCCCCAAGCACCATTTCTATGATTTTCACCAGATTCACCTGGCAGCAATGTGTTCTTCAGGTGGAAACCAACCCCCTAAAAAAGTGAGGTAAGCAGAGATAACGGAAAAAGATAAGAGACATTTTTCTCCTCTTCGTTTACACTTGCAGGAGCTGCTGCACACGCACAGTTCCCTGCCCTAGAACTCCTCTGCACCACAACAGTGGAGAGAACTGCACTGAAGAAAATGTAATTGCAAGACCACAAAGAACAAAAGAACTGACTAGAATGAAAAACCTGGTGATGTCTGTGCTCGCTGTGAGAAGCAGAGTTGGGCTCTGGGGTCAGGACAGACATTTGAGTGAACTGAGGGTGAAGGAAAAGCTTTGCTGATGTTCCCATAAATGCCACACTGCATAAACGTGAAAAGCATTTGATAATCCTATGTTGGTTCACAAATATACCAAAAGTTATTCAAAATTCTGAGCTGCCATTTGTTATGTATTTTATTATTTTAAATATTTGAATTTTAAAACTAGTGTTTTGTAAGAGTCCAGACAGATCCTTCTCATAAATCTATACGATTCACTAAAAATCACAATTATTCTAGCAGTCCTCAAGAATTTTAAACTTTAGTTTCATAGAAAAAGAGAAATTTATACAGGCAAACTTCTGAGAAAGTACTGAAATAGATTTGGGGTTTTTTTTTCCCTTCCTTCCTCTTTGTAGAGGGCAAAAAGGAGAATTTGTGCATTGGGCTTGTCTGAAAATGCGACACCAAATTTGGAAGAGGTTCAAATTCACCTGTTAACCAGCTACAGCACGAGATATATGAACACACAGAGAAGCCCTGTCCCAATTTAAAAACTACTGCTTTCAAAATAATTTGCTTACATATATAATTTATTTGCAGTGCCATCAAGAGCGGCTAAGTTGAGGCAGGCACGCAGAGCTCGCTTTGCAGCCTTCTGGTAGGTATAATTTAGCAGTCTGAAAGGAGTCCTCTAACTAATTTTGAAATGTTAAGCACAACCTCTTGAAATCTAAAGAAAACAGTGAAGCAAAGATAATCAACATAAGTATTTCTTTCACAGCTGAGAATCCTCCAACTCTACATCAGCCCCACAAGAAAACACCAATGTATTTTACAGAAAAACCAGAAATTTCAGCAGTCTCGAATAAATGGATGGTCTAACTCCCTAAAATGAATGACACTAAACATACCCACCAGCTAAAAATACAGTAAGTCATCTGAAAATATATGCCAGGCATCTCCAGTACCCTGCCCTCCACCCTAATCCGTCCCCTCCTCCCATGTTACTGTAAAAATTCAGGCAGTTTTTAGGGTCTGGGATTCTCACTGGCTTCATTAGGATCCACAGATGTTCCTAAAATGTGTTAAAAAAAGAAAACCAAGTAATTAAATATCTGAGTCTGTGTTTTCTTTAATAATGAATGCTTCTGCTGAAACCAGAATTAATTCTAAGGATGACTAAAAGCCCTAAATATTAAGGGCATGAAGCCTGCCACTTTACTGTATTTATATTAAAGACTGAATCACCAAAATTGAAATATTACTGAGTTTATGGGAAGAACCCATTACTTACTCTTACCTAGAAAATATCAACTAACAAATCCAAGTCTCCCACTGTCTAAGAACTATCCAATGATTGGGAGCATCATTTTATTCACTACAAGACGTTACCATTTGAAAATATTCATTCCTGCATTGCAAAACACAGAACTTAACTCGCTGATCACTTGATAAAACCATCTAAATCTGTTATAAAAGGGCTCTATAATGAAAAATCTAAGCATGCAGCCAGCTGAGCTGTAAGAACAGACATGAAGGGTTAGAAATTTCATTCCCTGGTATGGGAGAACTCACGAGCAGTTGGGCAGATATGCAACAGCTAAATCAGCTCTTCAATTTATTTTTATGAAGGGGAAAAAAAATAGCAAGGCAGAGGAAGACTGGGAAAAGAAACGTTTCAGGGATTTGCTTCAGAAATAGCAAAGAGCAAGACCAAAGAAATACAAAGTTTGGCAGGGACAAGGGGCCAGGTGGCAGAACATGCAATGCAGCAGCCACATGGGCATTAAAGGACCTCAGCAGCAAAACCAATTTTCTAGCAGACAGAGGGACAGCAGAAAAAACAATTGGCATTTCCAACCTTAGGAAAAAACAGGAGGAAAATACATTCCTGTGCTCTGAACAGGGCGAGTTTCAAATTAATGCACAGTTCCCATGAAAGTTACAGATTTTCAGAAGAACAGATCACTTTGACGTAAACAAGTGGCAATATAAAACTCTGAACTGACCTGCAACACCATTACTCATTTGCACTGGAGGAAATGGCATTTTCCTTACTGCAAGGGGGGAAAAAAGGAAAGAAAAAGACACAACATCCTGAGGGAAAAAAAAGGGAAGGGCAACTCTTGTGCTAAGTGTTCTTAGAAAATAGATAAGCATTAAAGTGAGTTACAGTTGGATCAAATAAGCAAAGAATACCTTTAAAGGCTGCACAGCAGCAAAATACTATAAACAAGTAATGAGAAAGAAATAGCTGATTTCTGAAAAATAGGCAGTTGATCTCAGCAGCAGCCTTTTTTTTTCACTTCCTAAGCATGGTTCAAATCACACAAACTCTCAGACTCTTCAATACTTCTTTCAAAAGCAGTTTGCTGTAAGAATGATTAATCCTAATTCGTAACACTATCCCTGACTGATGAGAAAACCAGCCAAATGCTTGGAAATGGAAAAGCTGGGTGGGAGAATGGGGCAATACCTGTCGGATGTGATGCAAACCCGATCAGCCTTTTTTAGCTGAGAATCAGCTGGGGAGGGGTCAGCAGCTCTGCCCTGCATGGCACTGCAGCTCCAGCCTTTAGGAAGTGCCATGGGATCCCGGAGGGATCCAAGAGGCCTCAGTCCCACTCGATGCCAATCGATTTGCAGGCATTAGCACAGCCACGGTGTCCATGTCTGCGCAGGGCAAACACATCATCAGGCAAGGTACAAAAATTTTATGGATCAAGGAAGAGGCGAGCAGAGCCCTCCTTTCCAGGGCTGCCTTTCCGCACTTTATAAATGTCTTTTTGTGGTCAAGTCGAGGGTAAAAGCTCCACCATGTGGGAGAAGCTTAGCACTAGCCCAGGTGAACGTGGTGTTTACTCCGTGGTGGATCCAGGGAGCATCATCCTCGCAGGTACCACGCACCAGCGCGGCCACCGAGACACCCACAGCTCCTGGAGACCCAGGGAAGGCTCCCAAGCCATGAACACCCTGTGCCATTCGTTCATTTAGAGCACACTGTCACTGCACTGGGTCCCCACACGTCATTAATACCTGTCAATTATCAAAATGAGGCAGCTCAGAACACTTCCTATGCTTTTGTTTTGTGAAAGAGTAACTTTTTCCAGGCCCGTGAATAATACTTGGTGCTGTATGACTGAAAACAGTGAATAATCGCAAAAAAAGGAACTGTTCCATGTTCCAGCGAAGAGATAGCCTGCCAAAACAAACATATTATGGCTGCAAAGGAAAGTAATGTGTCTGTAATTTTAAACTCTGTCCACTTTAGTAGTTCAACAAGTTTTTATCTCAGCCAAACAACAGAAGCAGTAACACACAGCACAGAACCTGCATGAACCGACCTGTACTGTGTGTGTGGTGGTGGGGAGTGCACACAACTCAAATAAAACGATACCTGTGAAATTTCATGATAAATCTGCCTTCAAAGCCCAATACAGTTATGCTAAACAAGCACGATATTAATTCTAAGCAATTAGAAAAAATATTTTAATAAGAATACTACCAAGTCTTTAATTCTCACAAGTACTCACATAATTCATTGGTAAGCACAAAAAAAAAGGGAAAATAAGTACATCCAATAATAATCTTACAAATATTAGAAAAACTGACAATGTTTCAGGATTGCATTTATACACCAAGAAGAGGGAAGAAGCATTACGTATTCTTCAGCACCAGAGCAACCAATCTTAAGAATGTATTTTAAAAGAAAATAATTAGGGAAAATATGTTCTTTGCAGAATTTAAACATATTCACTACAAGTTTTTTAAAAACAAGAGCCTAATCAGCATACAGGGACTGGGGTTTCAGCAGTGACTACAGATTTTGCAGGTGCTTTTCAGTAGCCCCATTTGAACAGCTCCTCTATTTATCCAGTTGATTAAGCACATTTTGGGAACAAGGCAGTGCTGCTGTCAGGGTGTGCATTTGGGAGATGCTTCCCAATGCTGCCCAGATCCAGAAATTCTCATCTTCCACCTTCACTATTTCAGCACACACATGGGATCACCAGGTAGGAGTCCAACACGGTGGGTACCGAACGTAGTGACACAGCAAAACATGGAATGGTCGCTCCTAAAAAGCCAAAACTCCACGAAGTGGTGCATTCCATCTCTACTTTATTTTATTTTTATGAACATGGGTGTCAAGCTCTGGTAGACGGCATGCTGGAGAGGACAGTGAGGAGGAAGGTGTCTGTGATCCCTCACCTCCACAGCCACAGCCTTGGGGAAGCCCCTTCCTGACCCCTTCCACCAGCTCCCTGTCCACGCCTCCACCTCTCCCAGGCCAGAACAGGCCGGCAGAGCTCCACTGCGGGATACAACCCTGGGACCTGCTCGGCCCGGCCGGCACAGGGCGACCACAGAACAGCTCCTCTCCCCTCCACCACACCCCGGGCTCTCCGGGGCAGGTGGCTGACCCGACCCGGCCGCCGGGAGCCGGTCAGTCGTGGCCAGGAGCCCGGCAGAGCTGAGCTGTCCTGCCCCGCGCGTGGAGCCGGCGGAGACGGCGCGGTTACCGGGCAGATCGAGACAGGTTCCCAGCGTTTGGAGAGGCGCTCCCGAGTTTTCAACACCGACATGACAAGCTGGCCGGGAGCCACCGGCAGCAGCGCTCGCCGGGGAATCGCGTAACGCAGAGCTCGGGGTGCTGGGGAGAGACATCCAGGCGCCCACCATGGACGGCCCATTCCAGAGCCACTTCCAGAGCCACTTCCAGAGCCGCCCCCGGCTGCCCCCGACACGCGGCGTCACCCGTGGTCGCATCCCCATGTGCAAAACCACCCCAACCAAGCCCTCCCTCCCAAAACCTCCTCCCTGGAGCCTGATCCAGGCTGCTAAGTAGGTTGATTTTCAAGTATTTAATATCCAGTCGGATATTCAGCACTCTGGGTGGGAAAGTGGGGGGGTGGGAAGGAGGGATAAAAATCAGGCTCTGTCATCGCTCCCGAGAGCGACTCTTATACCCACACAGCCAGTTGGCACCAGCCAACCGTATCTCTGAATTTATGCTAATTCTGTCACTCATCATTACCAGTCAGTCACTCCGAAACCAGCTCTCTGGGAAACACCCCAGTTAGGCTCTATCCCTATTGAGGAAGGATGAAGATAAAATTTAAGAACTATTTTTTTCTTCCGAAACAGAACTGAAGTTCCTGAGACTGGTAGAAAAGGACTGTTCCAATAAACACATCACACAAGCACCTGTTTTTTCAAAGATAAACTGTCTTTTCAAAACTAACTGAAACATTTTAAATGTCTCTAAGTTAAGGCCAGTTTCACCAAACTCACTGCTCCCAACCATCTGACTTTTAGTGTCAAACCACCTCATTTGGCTGCATCAGGACCACTGATTGGGTGGACTGAACTCTGAAGTTGGCTGTTGGCTAATAGCCCAGCATCCTCCATGTACAATTTATGTCTCTGTGTTTTCACAGTGCAATGCATCATTTGACCAAAGCTTTTACACAGCTCTGTTTTGAATTTATGTTTTCCTTTAATCTGCACATCCCTCCAGTGAGCTCCTTCACCAGGCATGAGCATCCCCACTACATTCCCTATAAAACGCTGCTTCCCACAACATCCCACTTACCCTTAATGCTTTTATTTGACCAGAGAACAGTTATGCACCACTTTACTCTTGGTAAGCTGACCACCATGGATAGCCAACATCTCTCTTATCTACAAGGGTGGAACTGTCCTGCTCCACAGCAGCCATGGAATGGGCCAGACCTCTTGTGCCCAAGGGAACAGAGCTCCACTGCCTCATCCCAGAGCTGGGGATGATGGATCTGGCTGGCAGCTTCATCATAAGGGGACTCTTATGAAACTTTCCTTCTTGTTTAGAAACACATGAACTTCTCTGTATTATGAATATGAATCGTATAAAGAGTACTAACTGAAGCATTGATAAAACTTATGGGGAAAAGAGTCTGCAAAGCAAACTATTTACACCTACAAAAAACTGTGCAACTATTTGGACAAAATACCTCCATGTACATGGAACAAGAAGCAGTCAGAGATGCATAAATCTATTTTATGTCTCATCTCAGGAATGATCATCATGCCAGTGTCTGCAGTGGAACTGAAGCAAACTCAAGAGACGTACAATGTGTTGACGTAACCCGCAGTACTTCCTACAGCAGCGACATACTCACTAAAGGTTTGCCATCTAAATACTGACTTGCACTGATCACACTTAACTTGTCAGATGTCTGATGATCCCAAAACAAGGTAATATATCCATAATCACTGATTTCAGTGGTCACCAAGTTTTGGATTCAAAATACCAAGCATTGGGACATATTTTATTTATAAGCTCAGTGGCTATAGAGCAGAATCGTGTCATTGTTCAAACTGCTTAATCTGTCTCAGCATTTAAAATTAAAGTTGAAAAGAACCACTAGTGCTTTTAACTGTCCTTAAATTACATTAATTGCGTTGTTAAGCACTTTAACAGCCTTATGAAGGCAGCTAAGTAAATCACTGCTCCAAAGCCTGTACAACCACTTCCCAAGCTCCACGCACAGGACGGAGCAGTCGATACCCCAACCCGCGGAATGAGGATCTCCCACTCATGAGGAATCAAGGCAGAGGCTACTTTTACCCTTTGCTTGGGCCATGCTCTCTGTCAGCACCAACAGCTGGAACATCAGTGCACCGTATGCACGGAGAGCACTCGAGTTATGCTGTCATGGTTCTACTTACACCCTGTCCTGCCAGCAGGCAGCTGATGTCACACACCTCTACACAACAGAAAAATTCCCAACCTAGACATTTCTGCTGGCAAGAGATCAACAGGCTGTACTGGGCACTGCAAACAAACCATCCAGCCTTGAGCCAGAGCTCACTGATCTCTGCCTGAACTATTGCAGGAGGCTAAAACTTCACTGCTCCAAGTGCAAAGTGCCAGGGTCAGCAACAGACTGAACAAAGTCAGTTTTGATGCCCACAAACTTTGGATTTTTAGATCTACAGGCTCGCTCTATGGGATGTGCTTTCTGTGTCCCATGTAACTGGAGAATATACAGGTGTGGTGGTCAAGCAACTCGACAGGAGTATTCTTGTGCATTATAAATAAGCACACCTGTACTGACATGCAGAATGTGGAACTTGCACAAAATAGCGGCCAAATCCTTATAGCAACAGGCACAAGCCGAACCAAATACAGATCAGATTGTCTTAAGAATAGCAATTTTATATATATATCTCTCACATATATATATAATCTTGCACACACACACACACATATATATATATCTCCAGAGATACTTGATATACCGAGAAGAAACAATGGAATGAAATAAAGCAATCCGAAAGTTTCGAGCCATCTGTATATATCTGTGCTGAGTATCAAACCATCTGTATTATATTCTTAGATCAGCTAAAGCAAACCACTGGCACCAGTGCCAAGATTGGCAGCGGAGACGATTTGGATCGCCACCAACGAGAACGAGCTACCATGCCTTTTAGAATAAATTTTGTAGCAAACACCAAAAGGGTTGATCAACACAGATTATCACAGCTACAACAAGCCAACTAGTTTAAAAAACAGTCTTTGCCATCCCACAGTGTTTGATTTTATGCCGCACGTAGATAAACTCTACGCCTAAAAAGGAAATTCAGCTCCTCGCTGTCCCCGTCCCGCAGGGAAATGGCCCAAACCACTCAAGCAGGTTTTGCACAAGAGCAAGAAGCACCTGCACAAGGTGTCACCGAGCCCCCGCCCCACGTCAGCGACTGCAGGAGTTCCCAGCCATATTCAAGGACACCAAAACCCCACAGGAGCCAGGTGAGAGGCAACTGCACCTCAAACCGAACCTTTAGCAGCATTTTCTGAGGTACGTCCTTGGACGGTGTGGGACAAGGCTTGGCTTCCTTCATTTGAGACACAGCAGCAGCACCAAGCGACCCACGCTCATTTACTTCATCTTCTCCAACCCCAGTCTCCACCATTCTACGGCACCCCACTTCTCCCAGGAAATTTCATCTATCCTTTGAAGTCTAGCCTGAATTTCAAAGGCAAAAATGCCAAAATATCCTTTAAGGATAAAGTTGCTGATGTAAAGAACATTGGCTAACCCCAATAATTTTATTTTCATATTTTAAAAGAGCCCAAAAATAACTATTCACCACCTTTTCCTCTGCTTGAGATTTTGAGAACAGCCCGCCTACCAAAGAGTGTAGTTCTCTTAGCGCTAAGAATTTTGCATGGGTGGAACTCTTTAGCTAAAAGTGATGATAAATAACACCTCCTCAATCCTGCAATCTCCAGAAACAGTTTACAAGAACTAATATATTAACTTGATTTGCAGTGTTAAACTAGAATTTCCCAACCCTCTGATGTCCACCTGAAGGATGCCAGGGGAGACATCAAGATCAAGGGAGCACAAAGTTCAACTGTCTGAGGATCTTCTTTCCTCTCTACCTTCACTGTCGTGAGAATATCTAACTCTGTGATAAGTTTCTGCATGGAGAATTATCAAATGTAACACATTGCCACATCCTGAAAGCTCGTCCATCACCCCTCCAACAGCCTCACAGGACCCTGCTTTGCTGGGAAGCACAACACCAGCCCTAAGCTCAAGGTACAAACCTCTAATGACAGATTTTTCTTTTTCAGCGTTCACACAGCACTTAGGTGTTAAATCAGCAAAATTAAGCAGCATTTTCTCAACCTTTTGTACAGTTTATGTACAAACTCTGCTAATTGATAAAAAAACAGTGTACAGAAGTTCAAGGACTTGCCTGCACATTCTTCTTACCTTTAAACCTGCCATACAAAGGCCCACACACACACACTTCCATCAGTGAAATGGGTTGCATATGATTTTTTTTAACTTATGCATATACTCAATGCAGAGCACCTTCTGAAGACTCAAATCACAGGTATCAAAGAACAGCAGAATAATATCCTTTCCCCAATAAAACATATTTGCACTTTGAACTACGCATATTGTTTAACTCCATTCGGAATCCTATTATGAGAAACTTATTTTATGAGTCTGCCAAAAAGCCTGGTTACCAGAAGCATAATCACAGTAAGCAATAAAGGCTGACATGGAGGATATTTCTAGGCAATTATAGCAGGTGTTTTCAAGGCATAAAGCTACAGAGTTATAAATCTATTTAGAGCCACAAACACAGAGAAAGTAAAAAGCGACCAGAAGGTTCAAACCCTCACAGCAGACAAATATTGTTCCTGTTCCCCTGCAGAACGCAGAGGCTGCAGGAACAACTCCACTGTGAATTTCAGCAAGTCAAAAGAATACAATATAAAACACTGAGGTACAACAATCATTACAAAATGAAGTGCCTTCAAAGGAGGATGCAGCACATATATATATATATAAGCTAGAAAGCTCTGAAAAATCTCATCACTTAAGGACTGCCAGATCTCTTGTAAAATGTTGTTTCTTTTCAACTCAATTAAGCAGGGTTGCACGTAATGTCTTATACTGCATGAAGAACTTTGAAAAGAGAGTCTAATGGGCGGCGCCTACAAAAAGTAAAGTCATAGATGTGACAAGTCCTATTGAGACCTTACACAAATTTGTACATGAGCTGTGTCTACAATGCAGAATTGGTGGAGGGAACTCAGGGAGAGCCGACTTGCCAACAGAACACGTAACTTTACAGAGCGATTGCTGGTTATCAAAGTTGCATAAGCCAAGAGACAACACCAACTATAAATATGACTACCAGCTATTCCACACAACCCCAAGCGTCCTGCCAAGCCCTCCTTCATGTTCTCTCTCACACAGACAAAGGCCTCAAAGCCATGGGACATCTGCCAGGGAAACAAATGAAGTTAAAAAACCAGAAGAACATGAACATGTACTAACCTAAACTTGCGTGTTCTTTCTTCCCAATTCCTCCCCCAACACCTCCCCCTACAAAGACGATGTCTCAGTTTACTGTACTCTTTTCCTTCTCCCAACCAGTCTTAACTCTTGGACCAATGTTTTAAAGTTTCCCTACCTTTGAAAAAATAATGTTCAGTTCTTAAATGTTTTGCCAGATCGGGACCACACCCTGCCCGCTCCCAAAATCTTGGTTGTTTGTCTCCTATTGCACATAATCAATTATAGCCCTTTCAGGTTTGTATTTTGCATGGTGGGTGCTGATCCAGAAAGGAGATTGTGCTTGTGTGAGCTTGTGTGTTTACACAAACACACACACACACACACGTACACACACCTTTATAGAATTGTTTTGTCTCTATAGAACTTTAGGGGATTTTCCTGAAACTGAGTGTTTCACCTGTAAGCAGATAACACTTGATAAAAAAAAAAAAAAGGAGCTGAAAATTTGCCTCTTACCAGGTCATGCCAATCACTTAAAATACAAGAGGAAAGAGCAGAATCTCTGTCATTCTGAACCGGGAGTCAATCCTAAGCAATAACTACAGAAAAATGCACAAAGACACCCAGCAGATCCCTGCAGTTCCGCCGTACATTTCCCTCTCCCCGCTCTTCCTCCCGGATTCAGTGTCAGACACCAACTCCGACGTTTGACAAAAAAGGGATACGGCAGATTGCCCACCAGCCGCAGCGTGTGCTGCCAAGTGAGAAATACAAGCTTGGAAACAGGCTCGAGATTCCAGCCAGGACAGCGAGGCTCGGAGCATCACACGAGTGACATAACGAAGCGTGGTGGGGAGAGGCTGGAGGGGACGTGGGAAGTTATTGCATGAAATAACTCTGCAGTGCATGCAAAGGAGCTGTTTTCAGTACCCAGCAAGACGACTTCATCATTTAGGATTGCCAAGAAATAACTGCAGCTTTCTTCCTTCTGATTTTTCTTTTTTAACTAAGTTGAACTGCTAAAATCCCCTTTCCTACTCAAACGTGAATTTTCCAACGTAACTTTCCCGTGGGTGTTCTGCATCTAAATTTTCTTTATCAGCCACAGTGAAGTGACAATCAGCTTTCAGAGCACTCGGCAGAACGAGGATCACTCTGGGTCTAGTTCACAACTTCGGGCTCCTACAACATTGGAAAAGAAAGTTTACATCCTAGAAAAGACAAGAATCATCTTGTTAATTTGTTTGGTACAACAGTGTGAACAGCACATGTAGACAAATACTCAATTTGTCTTCAGACAGTTTTTAGAAGACAGACATTTTATCAGCGGATCTGTTAACACTTTCCTTCAGAAAATATGTTTCGCCTGCCAGCAAACAAACAACAAAATAATGTGTCATATCTGTAAAACGAGGGAGAGAAATAATCAAGATTAGCTTCAAAGCGTTGCAATAAAACAACAATAATCAAAGGCTGGAACGTGTAAGTTGTTTCAGCCCTGTGCTCACAATCTCACATTTACTCTTTCGCTCTGCAACACCTGCAGACACGGTCGCGTTACACGGCAATTCTCTCCAGTTCTGCTATTTAACAATAACCAAGGGAATGTGATGCTCATGAACCCAGCGTGCAGTGGGATCACTGGTGGAAACCCAGGCACCTCACACAGGCTGTGCTACACCCAGATGATCCCAAAAAGGCAAATCAGCTCCACGCTGGGAAGGGCACCCGGAGCGCAAAGCAGAAATGGTGCTACTTGTCCAAATCCTTCTCAAGTCAAGAAGCACCACTGCAACTGACTTAGCCACTAACTTCAATTACAGGAAAAAAATTGCAAAATTCTGTTATCTTTCTGGTTAACTTGACAGAATAACTGCTAAATAAGTTCTCTATTTCGAATTCAGGGAACGGAAGAAACTTTAACCAGCAAACACTGTATGGAAGCACTTTTGAGTGAGGCTTCCAAGATCCTGAAAACATTTTTAGTAAGTTCCATAAATTGTAGTTCTAATTAAGGATTAAATTTGGAGACTAAACACCTCTTTATTTGAGGGCAGGGAGGCTTAAATCTTTTTGTATTAATGCTGAGCTATATCATCTGATATTTTTGCTATGACCAACCTATAAAACCTGTCAGCTTCACTCAGTTTACACAGGGCTTTAATTATGTTTAACTAGAATCTGAATGATCTAATTACTTAACATCTTACAGCACAAACTACTGAGGACATCTGGTTGAGCAACTGGCAAAGGAGTCAGGGAAATAAAACCACTGTTGTGTACCCTGCTCGGGACCCCTGCAAACAGCTCTCCCTCCATGCACGCTCCTTTTTCCATCCCACCCGGAATTTCTGCTGCCTGAAAGCAGCTCTGTGAGAACAAATCATCCACCAGCTCCAAGTGGTCAAGGGAAGAAAAACCCTGAGTGCCACAAAGCAGGATGATGGGACTTTGAAGAAGTTTTTCATTTTGCTTTGTTCATCGTGGGGTGAATATTCAGATCATGCTTTGCCTCTCTGGGGCTCTTTCTCCCACCATTCTTCAGGAATTGTGGCATGGAGGATCACCACAAGCACAAGAACACTAAAACTGGTGTCAGCTCGCCTGCGTCAGTGCCAGCAGGAAGCTCTCACACCTGCAAGCCTTGAAAGATTTTCAAGTTTTAACCTTTAAGAGAGCAGATTTTAGCAAAACCAGTAAAAACTCATGGGGGGCACCGTGAAGTCACACAGAGAGCGCTGAGGTTCAACTGGGAATAAGCAGCAATGTGAGCTGAGGATCCTGCTGGCTTAAATGGTTTCCATCATGTCAGTCTTGGTCAGAGCCTTTCCCTGGGCCTGGCTCCCTGCCAGGGTGATATCACACTTCATACCTGAGGACTGTTCAAAGGAAAGGGTGCCCGAAACACAGGAAGCTGCTGTCGTGACCCATATTGAGCAGACAAGCTCCCACTTTGATCTCTTCGCCTTGAAACCGCAGCGCACTGCACCCAACACATTAACCTGACGTGGCCAGAGAAGAAATGAAACCTGAAAGTTCTGGTTAAAAACCCAGTTCAAGCTGCCGTTTTCTGTCTTTACTTTTCCTTAACGAACAGATGGAAACCAGCAATAACCATCTGGGTAAAGCAGCAATAGCTGTAAAGCACAATAATTCCACAGATATACACTAACAAGGTCAGTTAAGTGTTTCTCTAATTGTCTCTTGCCCGTGACCTTTTTCAAAGATTTCAGATGAAAAACAAAACCAAAACAACTTATGAAAGATCCTTTGGCATCTCTGACAGCATCACAGTTCGGTTCTGTATCCTGGGGAAATTCCAGTTGGGGAACAACGTTCTGCCTTCCCAGATTTCCCCCTGCTTGCCCCCGACCTCCCAGGAAGAACATCCAGCTTCCATGCTCCACGACAAAATTGATTATGCTTGAATGAGCAGTAAAACCAAACCATTCCTCTACGTGCAATGCAGCAAATGTTTTGGAATCCTTCAAGATCAAAGCCACTCTATTAATAAACTCTTATTTTTATATTCCTTGCAGCTGAAAAATCCAGTTAAAACATTACAGTGACCTTTTACCAGAGAACGACTGTCACAGTGAGGACAGGATCAGAAGACACCCTAAGCAGGGTTCCAGCAAAAATGGGATAGACAGGGAAAGAGATTCTTGCAGTTGTTTTACTTCAGTCACCAGGGTGGTAAAGGGTGGCCTAATTCAATAGGAAGATCTGAGAGGCTTTTATTAGGTCTCCCAAGTAGTGTAACTGACAGTTAAACAAACAAAGTGTCAGGCCTTAAGTCAGCATTTAGAAAGTAAATTTATAATGAAGAGCTGACAATCAAGACACCGTACAAAGAGGCTGCTGCCAACCAACAACTTTAAAAAAAAAAAAACCAAACAACTAGATATAGAATGACTATTTCTTACCACTGAAATTAACTTCACAATCGGTTGGTAAAATGATTACAGCCAGTAAATAGGGCACAAACCACTATGAAGTGTGACTGCTGCTTGCCATGACATCCCAGGAAGCCAGGCAAGAGCACTGGATGCCCACCCCAGCAGCAGCGGCTGCGCTCTCCCACACCAGGCACTCCTGCTGCTCCACCAGCTCCCACCTCATCCACCCAAAGCTCACCCAGAAGATGAGCACTGACACACAGAGCCATCACTCCCTGGCACCAGGACCTTTCACACCGGCTCGTGTGCTCGGGAGGAAAGCCTCTGACACAGAATTGCTGCCTGCCATCGCCTTTCACCAGCAAGGATCCTGCCGGGCAGCAGGAGTGCAAAGCCGTGAGCCTGGAGACACAACAACCTTTGGCACACGGGCAGCAGCCAAGCACGGAAAGCACCTTTTCCAGCACTGGGAGGCTGTGCTGGATGGCCAAGCAGAGCGTGCTGCAGTCCCAAACCAACTTTTTAGCCCTTGCAGGGAAGTTAATTTTTAAAAAGATGGCACGTACAGCTCTGGGGGCACAGTGACCACTTTCTAAGATCCTGAAATCAATCTGAACTACTAAATTCTTCTTCTAATCCCAGTTAAAGTAGGTTTTCACAGTTCCAATTTTAGACTTCAAGTTCTATTTACAGGACAGAAAATCCCAGATAGTGACACTAATCAAGTTTTACTTAGCTTGGCATATTAAAGAACTAACTATTCTCAGGATATGCCAGAACATCTCAGATGCTAACAGATTTTAATTTGTGATCTAAACCAAGCTGATCACAGCACAGTGTGTGTGCTGTTTTAATCATTCGTGCTGTATTTAACACATCACTCCAAGAAAAAATCCCACACAGTTCTGGTCTCACCAGCTGCTGGCCTGGAGCACAGCAGAGGCCTCACAAAGAGAAAAATGCGTATCACAAGCTGTACAGAAGAACTCAGCTTTCACAATACAACTTTCCAACCATGGAACTGACCAAAGCTCTGCCTGCACACAAAAAAAACCCTGAAACCACCTTCTCCTCACGAGCATGGAAACAGCAAAATGTGTTTTGGACATCAAACTGAGAGCATGGCTGAGTAAAACAGTTTGATTTGATTCAAATCCTGATCTAAACCAGGGAATTCATCCCCAGTTCTGCAGGGGTTAAGGACTGTCAGTAACACAGACGGTACCCAGAGTCTTGCAGGATCAAGACTTACAGCACAAAAGCTTTTTCTTCATCAGGGAAGTATAAAAATAAAATTCGTACAAAGTACAAAATAACAATTCTTCCCTCCTCACTGTCCGCTTTATCCTGGGAAGCAAGAGCACCGCACCCCCCGAGTTCATCCCTACAAAGCCACAAATATCCACTCACTTTTGGAAGGAATGAAAAAAAAAGATATTCTGAGTTTCAAGTGGTAATTAGGAGTACAGAGTACATTTGCTTAAGAAAACAGGCAGGGTGTTGTGAGCAGCAGTGGAGAGATGAGCTGAGAACACAATATTAGTAAGCTGCCCTTTTCCAACATCCCAAGAATTTCGATAGCAAGACTCCATGCCAAAGAAAATGTGCAGAAACCTATAAGCAAAAAAAAACCCCAGAGCTCCTGAAAGAGGCACGGCAGAGCTGGAAGAAGGGAAGGGAGGAGAAACCAGTGCACTCACAACCGTACTTTTTTAAATCCATGAAACCCTTCTTGCAGTCACCTAAAAGAAACTAAGGTTTCAATTGTGTAAACAACTCTGCACAGAGGTCTCTCCGCAGAAAATCAATTGCAAGACTACTGGCTCCTTGTTTTTAAATGTTTAATATTATCCCATCCCCACAATTAATATTAGAAAAGCAACTATGCTCATACCAGACATACCAAACCAAAGTTGAGTCCTATCAATATTAACACACACAAAGTTGCAACAGAAAAACAGATATGTAGCTCACTGACAAAATTAACATTCTCATGTTTCAGATCCTAGACAAAGGGTACATTTTATTTATGGACGAAAATGAAGCAAACATCTTTAAGTGACAACACGATACAAATTTACTTTGACGTGAACATGCAATAAAATGTGTAAACACCCAATAAAAAATAAAATGAAAAATAATTACAGACAAGACACAAGTATAAATTTTATTGAGCTACTGTGACAACATTTGTGTGTCACATCAATGAAATAACAAGAAAAAGAATGGAGTTGATTAGAAACATGAGATAAAGGCAAAGACAAGATGCCACTGGACTAGGACAGACAGATTCATCTCTGCTCACGACTTAACCATGGGCTGGGCTAGAAAAGGCAGCTCCTTCCACCCAAGCTGAGCCACAAGACTGTGACTACACTCGTGATAAAATGCAGTGATGCCCACCGGGTGTTGTGCTGAACAGGGATAAAGCCGATCCACCTTTGCCAAGCCCAGGGAGCCGGAGCGCGGCCCCAGCGCCAGGCAGGACGTGGATATTCCTGATGGCACAGGCAGCACAGCCAAAGCACAACCTCCAACCCCACTGACAGCCCCAGCAGGCTATTGATACACCACAAAACCCGGACAATTTGGAGAAAACAGAAAAGTTGAGGTAAGGAAATGTTTCAAGCTACCCCCATCCTGTGTCTTTGGTGAATCATGAATTTCAGCCTTCAGGTACAGGTCTAACACCTCACATAGGAACTGCTCTGGACATCTCCCTCTCTTTGGCTCTCTGGGGGCTCAAAGGCTCCCAGTTACTGTCCTTACAACCACCAGAGCGTGGCTTGGGATGGGAGATCCTCCTTGCCCTGAGCTGGCAGAGGCTGGCCTGTCCTGCTCAAACAGGGAGCTGTTTCAAACCTTGGGCTGCAGTTTGAAATGATGCAACCACAAACTGAATATTTAATTCAGCATTCACATCACTGGCTGCCTATAATATAAATTTTAAACATTTAATATATAGAGAAATCTGAAGGGAAATTTGATAAATTGTACATTACACCAAACAGCAGGGAGGTATGTTTTAAAGTAAGAGTGTGTCTATGTATAAGTAACTCTAGATTATAACTATCTGCAAGAAACATTTTTTTCCACTGATTTAGTACCAATCATCCACAACACTCCTGTAGGACACCCAACTACTCAGTTATTTTTTCACATTCATTTCTAAAGAAACTGTTTTCACCAACAACCTGAAAAGTACCTACAAATCAGCACTTGCACATTCTCTGATTGAGCCATTTAAATTATTGAGAACAAAAGTGCAGAAAATGTAACCACTGAGTCTTATTTATCCACAACACAGAATTAAGTAGCAGCAAAAAACAACAGTAACTGCTAACTGACAATCCTGTATCTCAGACAGGGCTGGGAGCATTATCAGTGTTTCCCAGATGGAGAAGCAAACCAGTGGAGGCGAGGGACATGTTCAGGGGTGGGAGCCAGGAATGGGGATGGAGCAGCTCCTGACAGTGAGACTGCAGCTCCCAGCTCACTTCAGAGCCACTGCCACCTCCTGACTGTGCTCACCTCGAATCTGAACCAGTTCAAGGCTCTGGGTGTCAGCACCAGTCCCGCTCAGCACCAGCACACGAAACGCAGAGATTTTTGATGTGGTGATACATACCAGCTTCAGCTCACCTTTGGTAACAGAAGTCTTTTGTTTTCCTTAAAATATTGGATAGGCAACACCATGAAACCACAAATACCTAGCAGAGATACCAGAGAGAGCAGAAGGAGCAAGACTTAACCCATCAAACTTCCCCTGCATTTCATCATCTGCAGCACTCCCTTTTGGCTTGGCAGTTTTGTTTCAACAGGAATAAGCCAGGGCATTTCCACACAAAACATACAACCTTTTGTCATCTAAGAGACATCTAGTCTGACTCTTCATTAAAAAAAAAAAATCCTTTTTTTTTTTGCCCCCTCCCCTTTTTTCAGTAAGAACAATGAGAATGATACTCCTATTCATAATACCTGAAAATACCATCCAGGTGGTTACAAAGCTACCAGGAAACGATCACAAGGCAACACTAAAAATCTGTCAGTGCACTCTGAAGCCACACCATCTCCTCGAAACCTCATAGAAATTTTCCCAGGATGTTTCCACAAGGACAGCCTGGTGGCAAACCCCAGGTGATCCTTTCATTGGTCAGCAAGTGCAGGAGAGGTGGATTTAGCAGCAACACTACAGCCAGGCATTTGTTGGGAGACCCACCATACTGCCCGATATTGACATAAATGCTAAAATAAGCCCTCCTCCCAACTGCACTGCAAGAAGTTTCATTTCCAAGTCCTGGGCTTATGTTCACCCCTTAACTCTTTCCTTTCTTCACCACTTCCCTCTATCCCATCCACTCCTTTAAACAGTGTCACTTCCCCCACTCCACTTGTTTTTATTTTTACTTCCCTCCGACATTTCTGTCCTCAGCTTATCACACGTGAGCCACAGAGAGAAGCCAACATTTCTCAGTAAGGAAAGACCTGTGCAGCGTAAGCACCAGAACTGATCCAGGTTCCCTGCACACACCCTCCCCAAGCCCATAAAAGCAATCCCACAGCGACGTGATAAGGCAGCGGCACGGGACCATCCCACCTCCACAGCTCAGGGGATGTGATCAAATGTTTGCAGGAATCGCACCACGGTTTGGTCTCACCTGAATGAATACCTGTGTGCAAATACCTGTTTTTTATATACCTGTATACCCTATAGGTATAGGGTTACCTATACAAGATCACTGCATTCAGCGAGAGGAATGGTCACGCTCCTGTGGAATTCATCCAGCCATTTACCAATATTTTAGCCTAAATTTTTGATTCATTGACAGAAAGCTCAAACTGGCACTCCAGCTGCTGCTATGTCCATTGCTCATTCACTAAGGTACATTTCTACACAAAAGAGCAGAACGAGAGGGTCTGCTCAGCTCTGATGTACGAACTCCTCTGCAAACCTCCGAGACAGCCATGGCCTCCATCCTCACCCGCCTCCAAACGCTCACAGCCGGGAACACAAAGATATGGGGGAATTGAAAGCACATAAACACAGCAGCTTAAAATATTTTTGTGCATCTGCTTTTGAACCTTTCAAAGAATGAGCAATGTTCACCTCTGTCTTCCCAGAGCAGATCACTCTGGTCTGGGAACCACGGGAGGAGGACGAGCACCATCCCAGCTCCCCTCCGTGGGAAAGGCAGCACAGCTCCAGCCCCCACAAAAACTTCCTTATTACCCCAACTGCCAACGAAGGAATCGAGTTATTGCAAGGCAAGGAGGCAAGAGAAGTGCCAAGGAGGCAGAAAGCTGTTAGACAGCATTACTGTGACAGGCTCCAGCTTCAAACCCCCTCCTGCTCTAACACACGCACAGGGAGCCAGCGGGCACCTCCTGGCTTTAGCACCTTCATACTGAAAATTACCTTTATTCAGGGTAAATGTTTAACTCTGCTAAGTCATAGAAGTGACTAAGTAACAGCGTAGTAAGAACTGCTGTGTCTTGCCAGAGACAGAAGCAGCACAACCAGGGAATGGTGGTGGATCTAGTGCAAATTCTTTACTGCCTACTGCCTTCCCAGGAATCCAAGTACTGCTGGACAGCAGAGAAGACCTTTGTTATACCAAACAACCTACACCCAACTGTGTTTAATCTTTTATAAAAACTTAATGCTGTCTACATGCAGCATTGTCTGTATTTCATGTTCTTCTCAATCCAACCAGTGCAATATCCTGTGTTTTCTTCGTTATAACTGCCAATAAAGGCAGAAATCAGAGATCTGCCTTGTCAAACCAGAGACGACAAAACCAAGTTGAGAACATATGTTAAAAAATGAGTAGGATTTATCTTATGTTCACCAATTCAAGGACACTATTTCTGACTGTGAGGTCTACGTTTCTCCCATCTTTCCTGGTACATTCAACCCCTCATGTGAGCATTCCTGTACAAGTCTCTTTGCCCAACACTCCTTGTCTTCTGCAAACAATCCCACCTCAGCTTTCCCCCTCTCAGCTTCACATCTTTCTCCCCTCTCCCCCATTCCAGCAAAGCTGGAACATTGTCACTGTATTCTCAATCCAGAAAACATTGCATTTTCAAGGCCTTGCCCACAAAGTATATGGGAAAGAACCAAGCACATGTACAGGAAAAACCTGGATATATAAGATGGGAACTTACTACCCTGCTTATAGAGAAAGCCAATGCACGCTGCCTGCTTGGTGCCTTAAAGAATACCGATCATCCACATATGTATCCGTTCTCTACCCAATAAATAAACTGCCTTTATTCTCGGCCTCGGCGTGATCAAACTGAAACTTTGGATTATGCATTTTTCTACGTCCACTTTTTGCATTACAAATCAGCTTGCAAATAAAGAATAACTGTTCAGTGGAATTTTAGACTGCGTGTAATTTCTTCTCCAGCAAACGTTTTGCCCGTTACTTATTTGGTATTGTTAGACACAGCCAACCAGTGCATTTTTTTTTCCCAATACTCCCAACCATTACCATACCCCAAATCCTCCCTACTGCACTTCTCAATACATCATCCAATTAACCACAAACTCAGCATTAGAGCAGAGTGATGGAAACACACCCTGATTCTGCCATGCTTCAGATGGGCATTATTTCATTGGAGGAACAGGAACGAGGGATAGAAAAGCTCTCAGAGATTTCTTTCCAAGGAACAGGACTCAAGGAATCCTATGAAAGCCAAATTCTTGAGCCAGAAGTACATCAAGGGCCTCCCTCTTCTAGTATGTCACGTGTGGTGGATGTCCAGGGACACGACCCTGACCACCACAAACTGCCAAGGCTTTCCTGCTGCAGGGAAGCAGGGATTGCTATGGGAGTACATTGGCAGCAGTGCCCTGGCTTTGCCATCCCTCCCTTCTCTGTATTGCACCTTCCTGCAGGAACACCAAGCTGCTTTCACCACACCTCTCTGAGCAGGTGAGGGGAGCAGAAACGTGGGTACAGTAGCTGGAGACTCTTCTCCAGATGCATATTTAACTACCATTATAAACAGAAAAGTACTGACTGCTTTTAGGAGAGAAACAAGTTCGACAGTGACCTGCAAAGATACACAAAATTAAACACTAAGAACTGATCACTAACTGCACTTCTGATGAAGCAAATCACTTAAAG
The DNA here is from genome assembly GCA_013397565.1 of Ptilonorhynchus violaceus. Taxonomy (NCBI): domain Eukaryota; kingdom Metazoa; phylum Chordata; class Aves; order Passeriformes; family Ptilonorhynchidae; genus Ptilonorhynchus; species Ptilonorhynchus violaceus. The sequence continues at coordinate 3,138 of VZRJ01008575.1, read as the reverse complement.
CAAATCAGCTTGCACTCTGGTACCATCAGACCCAACTAAAAGATGCCAACAACTCCACCTGTTTCCAATTCAGCAACAGAAGCACTTCAGTATTTAAAAGCTACTCATTACTACTTAGTTCTTCCAGATTTTGTTACAGATTTTATAAGATCTATGGTTCACCTTAAACAATTAGTCACAGCCTGCACAGAACTAATACTCCATCCTTAGTTTAATCATATATGATGCAATACCAGGATGAGATTTTAAAAAACAAACACATGAGCAAGATTTGCCTTTAGATGTTCACTCCCCAGCTCGATGGTAACAAGTTCTGCCGTTCTGCTCAAAAGCAATAAGAAACTGTACTTTTTACCAGTGTGTGAGCCTGTCCCAAAAAGCTACAATGACATTTTGAGACTTGTGTTTATTGTCAAAATAACTACAGATAGTTTGTTAAGCTTTCAAAGGGTATTAACTTCTTCCATTTGTCCTGAGATCCAACTCAGAGCTGGGGCTCAAGTCAGACTCACTCCTGCAATGCTGCTGCTGGTCAGAGACAGCAGCTGCCTCCTCTGATACTGATATGTACACACACATTCAGAAATACTAAGCAAGCTGTCAAGGAGAGCTGCAAGCTGTGCCCACAGGAACACGACGCCCCTTTTCCTGTTCTCCAGCAAAAGGTTGTTTTTACAGTGAAGGTGATGGTGACAGCAAAAACTACAAACAAAGCAGGACCACGGAACAGCAGGTTACCTTCACGCTGCTGAACTGATTCCAATCACACAACTGCTTCCAAACGGGACATGCAGGTTTAACTCCAGGGCAACAGCATTTCTCCAGTGATTCCATTTGCATTTACTGCCACAATGTTCCCTGTTTGTGAGGATCTGTTTTCTCTGGGCACTGCAGTTCCCTCCTCATCAGTTATCAAACAGGGGTCCATCTACCATCACAGGGCAAACTGAGGCAGCTATGCTATTCCAATTCCACGATTTCTTTAGGAAACATGCCAATTCTTCCTACAGAAAAGGGTTAACGTTCAGCTTTGTGCCTCACAGGTACGGTCTCAAGTGAAGAGCCCCGTTTGATACCTGTAGGAAGCTGCCATTTTTGCATCTCATATTCCATTTGTGAACAGACCTTTTTGTTCTTTAATCCAAGTTCTGAATTATTTAATCCTGTCTCCAACACTCGAAATATCTTTCCCTATAAACAAGAGGTTATTTAGTGAAGGGAAATAAATAATTTAAAAAGTCAGACCCTAAAGTATTCCTGGCTCTGTTTTTAATTAATATTGATACAATCTGGAGAAGCCTGCTGCTTAATATCACAAGGCAGGTCGAAGCTCATCAACAGTTAAACGTCTCCTTCTAACAGAAGGTGGAAGAGGAAGTTGGGAGCAGCCGGGTACGCGGCGCTCGCTGCCAGCGCTCCGGGACTGCCCAGTCCCAGCTCCTCACAACTTTCTCATGCACAGGGAGAGCTTCAAAGCCATCACACCCCGAGCTACACGAGCTGGAGTTCACAGGGCTCACGCGAAATTGTGTTAAGCATAAATCCTTCAGGCTTTCGCACTGGAACGGAGTAATGGAAGCGCACGCGGAAGTATTTTTATTTTCTGTAATTCCACGCTCAAAACGCGTCAGTACAAACGAAGGACGGGGATGGAGGGAGGCACGGACAGTTCTGTGGGACTGAACTTCATCCCCGGTAATGGTAGTTTTTATAGCATCTTGCTTCATCTGCAAGTGGGAGTAAATATTACACTACCTCTTCGTGCAGATGGGTGGGTAAAAAAAAAATAAAAAAGCTAATTTGAAACAAATTAACCATTCTGCACATGGATGAAGGCACTCTCTCCCTCCCTGGTCACTCCAGGACTCTCTGCAGACAGGCTGTGTGCTAAGTTAACAAACTCTGCGCTGCTCACAGGCTGCCTGGTGAACCTGCCAACAGGTGAACAGCCTCCATCCGCCGCGGGTATAAATAATCACCAGTCCTCAAACGCAGGTAATGAATATTGTTCAAACAACTCTAAGCTGGCGTTACCAGAATGCTTCAAAGGAGAAGCTACAAGCTGTTCAAGTCAGACTGTCACATTTAGTCTGCAAAAACGAGATTAAGGTTTGTACTGTGATACTCCACAACAGGTTTTACAGTATGCACAGAAATTAAATTATGATAAAAGTGAGCTATTTTTTACTAAAAACAGAATAGAACAATCTATCAAAATGCCATTTGGCTGCGTTCATTACATTTTAGAATTTAATTTACATGATAGATACTTTAGCATAATATGTTTTAATCAATAAGCATTTCTGGAGGCTTTACTTTTATAGACAATATTTAGGCTTGTTCACCGTTAAATGTAACGCCACGGCAGCGACGTTCGGAGCGTTTATTTTCCTATGCTAAGCAAGTACAGCCACACGTACACAGAGGCAAAAGCAAGAGTCCACAATTAGAGATGTCAGACCTTGTTTAACTACATCTTAATTTAATCCATTTTATTTTATACAATTCTACATCTGGATCTCATTTTCTGTATTCCTGTAGGTATTCCGGGTCACTATTAAGAACCCTTTCAAGTTAGCAAAGTTCAGCCAAGTCTACCTTAATCCCAAACCTTTAGAAGAAACAATAAAACGCGAAAAGGGGGTGGAAGACGACAGAAACCTAAAACAAAACGCTACTTTACCCCACCTCCTAATGCACCTGAAAGTCAGAAAGGGACCGGCCTCCTACCACAGGTCCTACGCAGCACTTCCCGTTTCGGGGGCTGCTGGGGTGGGATTTTTAGCATCGCTCCCGCACGCCCGGCCGAGGGGAAGGGAGGGCGGCGGCACCCGGGTCCCGCTGCCGGCCCCCCGGCCAGCATCCCCTCACCTCCAGCGGGAATGCGGCTCTGCCCAGCATCAGCGCACCATCCCTCCGCCTGCC
>VZRJ01008562.1:223677-271538 GCA_013397565.1 Ptilonorhynchus violaceus | reverse complement strand
CTATTCCTGATATAGGCCAGGATATCATTTGTCTTCCTGGCCATGTGAGCGCACTGCTGGCTCATGCTCAGTCTGCTGTCAGCCAGTATTCCCACATCCCTCTCTCCCTGGCTGCTGTCCAGCCACTTCATCCCCAACCTGTAGTGCTGCATGGGGTTGTTGTGGCCAAAGTCTTGTTTAACCTCATATCCTTGGATTCGGCCCATCGATCCAGCCTGTCCAGGTCCCTCTGCAGAGCTCTCCTACCTCCAGCAGATCGAGACTCCCCCCAGCTTGGTGTTATCTGCAAAACTGCTAGTGCTAGACAGTAGGCCTTGCAGAGTGATCTAGATGGATTGGAGATTTGGGCTATGATTAGTGGGATGAAATTTAACAACTTCAAATGCCAGATCCTGTACCTAGGATGGAGTAATGCTGGACACAATTATAAAAGAGGAGAACAGTGGCTGGAGAGCAGCCCTGCAGGAAGGGACCTGGGGGTGCTGAGTGTGCAGTGTGTGCCCTGGCAGTCCAGAGGGCAAACCACGTCCTGGGGTGCATCAAACACGGCATCACCAGCCTGTTAAAAGCGGGGATTACCCCACTGTATTCAGTGTTGGTGTGGCCTTACCCTGAGTACTGTGTGCAGTTCTGGGCCCCCCAGCTTAAAAAGGGTGTGTAGGTCTTTGAATGTCCCCAGAGGAGGGCAACAGAGCTGGTGACAGGGCTGGAATGAATGTCCTATGAGGAGCTGCTGAGGAAAGTGCTGAGCTCTTCTCCCCGATATCCAGTGATTTGACATATGGGAATAGTTCAAAGCTGTGTCAGGAGAGGTTTAGACTGGATATTAAGAACCATTTTTTTACCAAGAGGGTGGTTAAATATTGCAACAGGCTTCCTAGAGATGACCAATGCCCTTAACAACATGCTTTAATTTTTGTTCAGTCCTGAAGTTGTTGGGCAGTTGGAGTAGTTGACCATAGAAGATCCCTTCCAACCAAAACAGTCTATTCTATTCTATTCTATTCTATTCTATTCTATTCTATTCTATTCTATTCTATTCTATTCTATTCTATTCTATTCTATTCTATTCCATTCCATTCCATTCCATTCCATTCCATTCCATTCCATTCCATTCCATTCCATTCCATTCCATGTGTGAGGTGAGGACCAGCTCTGTCTTGGATTAGTACCTGACACAGTACGATCTTCATTCATGGCTGGAAACCCTAGGCACTAATACAAATAAATCATGGTTCTATGCTTTCACCTCTATGTGAAGATAAAGGAAATTCAAGTCTAATCTCTGTCTGTTTCAATGTAGTATTTCATAACCTTCAAAAATTCCTTTCAGGTCTTTGCATTTTTTATAAACTAATATACATAATGAGTCATTCAAATTGCTGCCTTACAGTGATGTTATAAAGGTTCATTCATTAAAGCTTTAAAATCCCCCATTCACTCTATATACACACATACATGTAATATCTATAATTTATACAGAAGAATATGAGTGACACAGGGTGATCATATACCTTGATGAAGACTATGGCAAAAGTGAAAGTTAAATCTTCTATTCCTATTCTGAGAAACAATTTTATGTCCATTAAAAACATTTTAACTTTAATGAGGCAGTGAATAAGTTTTAATACTTTGAAAATACTTTAATGTAATTCTGAGATCTAAAAAAAATTATAAGAGAATCCCAGTCAAAACCTAAAAAGTAATTTTGACTGAAATATTAGGCTTAAAAAAAATTGAAAATAAAATAATCTTCCTGAAAATTACAAAAGATCCTGTTGTGTGTTTTATTTCTGTGGATAACAGCCTGTCGTGGTTTGACACTGGCCAGACAACAGGCACTCACCAAAAACCCACTCACTCACCCTCCCCTGCTGTGCAGCTGAACAGAAGAGAGAAAAATTTAACAAAAGGTTAATGAGTTGAGATAAGGACTGGGAGGAAACACTCCAAGGGCAAAACAGGCTTTACTTAATGATGTAAAGTGGATTTATTACTACCAAAATCAGAGCATGAGAATGAGAAGTAAAATAAGCCCTTACAAACACCCTTTTCTCCCCCCAACCTCTCCCTCCTTCCCACCCACAGGAAGGTGGGCTAGGGGTTTTGATCAGTTTGTCACTCAAGATTTTTCTTCCACTGCTCAGGGAGAGGAGTCGTTTCCCTGCTGCACCTGGTGTCCCTCCCACAGGAGACAGTTCTCCGAGAACCTTCCCAGTGTGGGTCCACTCTCACGAGCAGCAGCACTCCCAAAACTGCTGCAGCGTGAGTCCATCCCACGGGCAGACAGTGTCCCCGAAACTGCTGCAGCGTAGGTCACTCTGCCACGGGGTGCAGGCCTCCAAGGACGGCTGCTCCAGCCTGGAAGCAAGGCCTCTCTCTCCACTGGGACTTCCTCTGGACCACAGCATCCTGGTATCCACATGGTCCAGCATGGGCACCTCCCCCACGGGCTGCGAGTGGATCTCTGCATCCCCCGTGGGCCCCCATGGGCTGCAGGGGGCCAGCCTGCCTCACCATGGTCCTCACCACGGGCTGCAGGGACATCTCGGCTCTGGCGCCTGGAGCACCTCCTCCCCCTCCTTCTGCACTGACCTTGGTGCCTCCATTGTTGTTCCCCTCACATGTTCTCACTCCTACTCTGGCTGGAAAATTACAACTGTGCCTCAAACTTGTTTTGGTTTCTTCCTAAATCTGATATCACAGAGGAGTTACCATCATCTCTGATTGGCCCAGCCTTGGCCAGCAGCATGTCCATGATCAGAGTCATCAGGGATTGGCTCTGCTGGACATGGTGGAAGCTTCCAGCAGCTTCTCACAGAAGCCACCTCTGTGGCCCCCCTGCTACCGAAAACCAGGCCCTGCAAAACCAACACACAGCCTTACAATACTGAGTACTTTATGTATGATATAGTAGGTTAATTAATTAAGTGGGACATATTTGAAGAAGATCCATAGTAAGTGAATAATATATGTTCGGGATAGATGGATGCAGGGGTCGTAGTAGAGTATAATATTTTCATTAAGATTCATTTTGAGATAATTATATTCCTTGTAAATTGAAAAGTCACAACTGAGTTCCATCTTTTTCAAAATGTGTGAACTAAACACTCTACCACATAAAAATTCTATGTATTCTCTTAGGATTTTTTTGTCAGAATATGTTTCTGGAATTCTTTTAAAACTGTTTAAAACATTTCTGTTTAGACTCTTATACACACATCTTTTCAATTGGATAGCTTCACTATAATGAATCCAAGCTGACAGGTCTTGAAGACAGAGTAAATAATTAAATAAAAAAGTCTCAGAAAGAGCTAAAAAACATCTGGTGACATTAAAATATGCATACTAGAATGTTCTGTCCACCCATTCCTTTCTCCCATTTTCCATTTACTTGTATCAGTTTTGAAACACCAGACCATATATAAAACGCTCTCTTTTTGGAAGTCCAGTATTCAACAGTGACCATGCTGCATTGCAGAGATTGTGTCTAAAGAAAAAAAACAAAACAAAACAGAAAGAATTGTTGTGGCTGCTGTCTCTAAAAATACAGAACATTAGTGATATTTGAACACTGGAAATTGTGTTTGAATAGCTTAAAAAATAGCTTTTAGTTAGAGGAATGAAAAACAGATGCTCAAACAGAAGAGAGAAGCTTACTTCATTGTATGATCCCATTAGGAAGATAAATAAGGAACACTCTAAGTTGCTTTATGTACTATCAAGTCTGTTCTTTTTCCTCCTGCTATTCAAATAATTTCAAATATGAAATTAAACACTTGGACTGTTCCAGAGGAACAATATTATAGAAGACATGAAGTTAGTTTTCCCAGCTGTTTTTGAGTTATATAAGTAGAAAAGTTTTGACAAAACAGTTTATAGTATGTTTCAAATATGTATGTTGTATATAGGGGTTAATAGGATGTGCTTTTGGGTTTTAAATTCCTTATCATTTTTAGATGTCACGCAATCTAAGATTTAAGGAATTGATAGAGAGGAAAAAATTCTGCTAGGAACTTAAAATACTGAAAGTCTTTAGAAAATTAGATAAATTTCCGACAATTCAGTGTGTGCTTCTATGCTGGTGTATAACAATGGGTCAATTATGTACGTTTATATTTATTTTCTTCTTTAGTCATCTGTGGTTTTGCTCATGAAAATCTATTGAAAAGTTACAAAAGAAAATGTAAAAAGGACAAATAGCAGGAGAAAGAAAATTGACTACTTCACTTAGATATTAATATAGATAGCAATCAGGAGAATTTCTAGGCACCAGAATAAACTACAAAGTGAGTGACAGATTTTTGATGTGCTAGAATTCAACTGTATGCCTTTCATATCATTGCATTTTAGCCAGATACACATTAGGAAGCATAATCACTAGGCTCAAAATATGTTTATTTGATAGCTTAAAAGGCATATGGATCCTAGAAGCCTTTCAGTTTATGTAATAGCTTGAATCTTATGATATTAAATCTCCAGCATAAGAGAGGCCAACATCTAATCAGTTCAGCATCTACAAATACAGGTATAATTTGCACACCTATTGGGATATGGGACACAGAATCTGTTCTCTACTAGATGCCATGGATGTTAAGCAAATACTCCCACTCATGAATTCAAATTTACCTTCTGTAATGTCATAGAATGAATAAGGTTGAATGGGAGTTCTGAAGATTATCTAGTTCAATAACCCCTGCTTACACTGAAGATTATCTAGTTCAATAACCCCTGCTTACACAGATTCACTACAGGAAATTGACCAGCATTGTTGGTTGGGTTTTGAATATCTCCAAGGACAGATACTCAACAGCACCTTTATGTATCTTGTTCCAGTGTTCAACCATCATCACAGTAAAAAAAAAAAAAAAAAAATTTCCTATGTTTAAGTGGAATTTCTTGTATTTAATTTTTGCTTATTCCCTTTTGTCCTGTCACTGGGCACTCCTGAGAAGTGTGACACTGTCTTCTCTACTCTCCTTCTCAGACATTTATACACATTGATAAGATCTTCCTGAGCCTTCTCTTCTACAGACTGAGCAGCACTCTCACTGTCTCCTCATGCATCAGGTGCCCCAGTACCTTAAGGAGTTTTGCAGCTTTGCACTGGACCTACTCCAGTATGTCCCAATTGTCTTGTACTGGGGAGCCCAGAACTGGAAACAAGTGCCCCAAGTGTGTGTCAGCAGTGTTAAGCAGTGGGGAAGGATCACCTCCCTCAACCTGCTGGCAGTGTTCTTCTTCATGCAGCCCACGATGTTATTGTCCTTTTCTGAAAGGGCACATTGCTGCCTTACTCAGTGTCCAGCAGGACCCCAGGTCCTTCTCTGAAAAAGTGATTGATTTCTGGCTGGATGACACTTCCCCCCCCCGCCCATCCATGACTCTATGCTCCTCAGATGCAAGAGTTTAAACTTCAGTTTCTTCTACTTCCTGATATTCCTGTCAGCCCATTTCTGCAACCTGCAGAGGTCTCTCAGAGGGGTGGTGGACCCATCTGGCTTACTGACTGTTCCTTCCAGTTTTGTATCACCTGTGAACTTGCTGAGGGTTCACTGGGTCTCATCATCTAGATCATTAGGGAAGTTCATAAACTAAATCACCCTTGCTATCATTCCCATTAGTCACTTCACACCATTGGCCATAACCCTTTGGTGGCAGCAGTTCTGTCAAATGTTCTTTCACCTGGTCTGCAATCCATCAGTTTATTAGTGAGGATGTTATAGGAAACATTTTTAAAGCTGTACTACGGTCGAGATAATCAACACCCACTGCTCTCCATGCATTGACCAAACCAGTCATTTACAAGGCTACCAGGTTCTTTAATACTCTCTTAAATGATTTTTTTTCAATAAATTATTGCTGCTTTTCTACTCAGATGCACAGACACAGCAAGATCTTTTCTTAATTATGTGAACAGACGTTTAAAATGCTTAAAGGTAGCATGCATATTAGAAGTAGGATTGTGAATCTGGGAAAAGTAATACCTAAGAGGACATTTGAAATGGGAGCAACTAGGAAGTAGTTTATGCAAAACAAATTTCCCATAGCATAACATATCCAGGAAAAACAGTTTGCAGGATAGTTCCTGGAAAGGAGAATGTGAGCAGTCCTTGGGCACCATCTCTTTTTGGTAGGGAGCAAAATAAATTATTGGGCCAGGAAGACGGAAAGAAGTATCTGAAATATTACCCCAAACCAGAAAAGACACGTACTTTGTCAAAGAAAAGGTGTATCCTCTAATGAGTTGCCAGCAATTAAAACAAGAAGACAAAACCAACCAAAACCCAAACCAAAATCAAGCAAACAGAAAAAAGAGCTATGTCCAGAAAACCGGAACCAACAGTGGCTATATAAAACCAGAGAACAGTACTGTTTATGTGAAATTCACTCAATGAAAAAAAAAAAAGAAAACAAAAAACCAAAACAAACCAATCCTGCATAAACACTTATCCAGTCAAAGAAGATTTGAAAGCCATTCCAGATAAAGACTGTTAAAACTTCTTGATTAGCTTCATACACATAACGTGAATTTTAGCTGTTTTGCTATGGCTGTACAGAAGTTGCTGTGCATTTACAACCTGGTAGATTTTCAGTCCAACATTAATTTCAGTTTCCTAACAAAAAAATAAAAATTAGATACATACTTGATAGAGTAAAAAATAATCAATCTTGAGGCATGTCTCATAAAAATAGAAGTTTTTATATCATACTATATTTCCTCACTTGACACAGATGCAGTAATGATACAGAGAAGAGCAAAACGTGATATAATAGAGATTTGTAATGCATAAGAGTTTGATGGGTGTTATGCCCCAGGTTACCCAAAAACCTGGAACTGAACCAAGATTCTCTTCTCTGGGTAGGCGCAAAGAGAAAATTCAACCAAAATTTTCCCAAGTGGTAAAAATAACACACAAAAGTTTACTGGCAGAATTACAGAAAATTAGGGGACATTGGCAAAAGAACAAAGGACATGCGACATTACTTATCCAGGCATAAACTTAGCCCATTAAACATAGAAAACCTTATAGCCCATCTGATGTTATGTTCCTTGAGAAGAAAGTTAGAAAAAGAGGGAAAAAGGGAGGAAAACAGGAAGATAGGACAGATATAGAAAAACAGGCATAGCTACCAACACCTGCGATCCAGCAGTGAACTTCTCCAAAATGGAAGTAGATGAAAAAGAGAGCAAGCACCACATTATGATGGCTTCTTAAACCCTTGGCCCCGCCCCTGGGCCTGCCCCTCTAGGTGGAACCTCTCCAGTGTCTCGGCTACCAAGGGTGGGTACGGTGACACCGAGGGTCTGTCTCCAGTGTCTCCTGATGGACAGGCACTGCAGGACTGGGGCGGGGGTATGGGGGCAGGACGCTATCTCACTGAGTGGGGCCCAGTCTACCCCCTTCCCCACGATTCCAAGCTCCTCAAGATGTCTCGAAACAGACTATATGCTGTCTCTGGCAATGGGTGATCACTTTCTCTTATTAGACTACCATCTCAAGGGATGGAATCAGATTACTGTTAATTCTCTCTGTGACATGTCATGGAAAATATCTAGAGGTTGCTGGATTATTCTGACAGTTGTTGAAAGTTTGGCATTTGCTTTGGGTATTTTTTGCTTCAGCATATATAGAGTCTTCTAAGTTAGCAAGGGCAGTTTATGATTTTTTTTTTAGAAATTGTTTCCTTGCAATTTTCACTTATAATGAAGATGTTTGCAATGCAAGTTATTTGCGTGATGGCAATAACAATAAAGAGTAGTAAAGTAATGAAAACATAATGGCCAAATAAAATGGAGTAAATAGTGCTAAAGTTATCTATTCAAAGTTCATAACAGTAACAAGAAAATAAATAATGTATGATAGTAATTACAATCTCAGGGCATTCAGACCAAGTTAGTAACAATAGTTATGCCCATAGTTGTAAATGCATCTTCTGCTAGTGTAAAAATTCTTATCATATTACTGAGTTTGGTGGACAGTTTTGCCATAAGTTCTGCCTAGCAGTCTAAATGCATATATAATACGTGTACCACATGTATTAAATCTTACAAAGCATATCTGAAATGTATTTATAGAAAGAAAATACAGAATACAAGGGAAACTGCGTGAATATTTTCTCTCAACTTTCACAGTTACACAAATAGAAAGATCTAAACACATAACCTGCCTAATGAATTCCTAGTGAATCCTAGAGTCTTGTTTGATTATGAATAAGGTTTGAAGCTTGAGAAGTTTTCTCCCTGAAATACGAGCGAATTATGAAGAATGTGATCTAACACCATTTAGGGAGATAAAAGACGTTGATATCTTTGAGAAATGGAAGAAGTTAGCATGGACAGCTGCCAAAGAGCAGGTGGGAAGATGGCAATTGTGTCTTAGTGGTTGAGAGTTGAGCTTCTGCTGGACAGCATCTGGATGGACCTGCATAAAAAAGTACTGAATTCTAGGAATTGTTACAGCAGCTGAGAAGAGGCATTGGCAAAGATCAGGAATAGCTTTGGGAAAGGAACTTCACTTTGGGAAAAAGATTGAGTTTTATAGCATTTCTTCAGCATGTGACTGAACCAAAGCAAGTGCATATGAAGTTGTGCCCTATTCTTAGAGCATACTCATGATCTTTCATAAGGCATTGTGCAGACACAAGCAACAATTTTCTAATCCACATTGAACTGCAGGAGCAGGAAAGATAGGGCATACTCCTTGGCTACAATAATCAGTTCCTTCTCTATCTCTCCATCCCTGTAACACAGAGAGACGAAGAAGCTGAAGCGGAAAACACGGCAAGATGGAAGTCCAGATAGCATTGGTGATTTCTCCAAACTCTTCATGCCATTTTGGTTTTTTTACAAAAATGCATAGTGTTTTCAGTGTGTTTATTTAATTTTTTTTTCTTGTTTTAATTATTACTATGGGTTTTTTTTCCTATGGTTTGCAGATCATTGTGGTGTTTACGTGCCCGTTCCAGTTAGCTACTCTTCTTAAATGGCTCAGTTTAAAGAACTTTCCTGTTTTCTAAAGGTATTACTTTTATCCACTAAAATTTAGAGAAAGGGAAAGATAAAATATTTAGTTGAAATACAGTAGTAAATGAAGCACTTCACCAATCCTACTGAACTGATGCCCAATTAGTCAAAAGTAGTTAGCATAAAGAGACACAATTAAAATCACTACACATGTCAGCAGACAATTCAATATGGTACCTATATAATCAGTTAGTTCCTCTCAATCCATAAAATTAATCGGGGACAGAATGGCACTTATTTCACTCAAGAGATGCACTAACTGTTTAGAGCAAGTAATTTTAAAACAGCCAGTGTGTCCAAAAAATTACTCTTCAAGACTGTCATGTGTGACATGGAGGTAAAAGTACTTGGCATGCCTTTTCCATCAGCTTTCTTCATTGGTGGTGCTCTCTGCTTGTGGGTCAAACTCAGCAGTGTCCACTTTTCTCTAAAGTCTTTTCTAGCTTTATAAACAGGTCATAGGAATAATGTTTTGCATACATTAGCTTTCAAGCAATTTTGAAAGCAAGGTTTTTGTCATGTTCCATTTTCCAGATACTCATTTTCAGTCAATACAAGCAAAATGAAGAGTTTATAGCTCTTTAAACTGTAGGAAGTTATTTTCACATGTACCAGGAATACTGTGTGTTGCCAAGAAAACCGGGGAATTAAGGGACATCTGGTTTCTTTGGTTCTGCCTTCTCAGTGTTTCCCATTATAATTACCTGGCCCTACTGCTGAATGCAGAGGAATTAAGAGGAAACAAAGTTATATATATCTTTTTGGTTCCTCTGATTCATCCAGAGGAATATACTTCATCTAGAAACTATAGGTATAAAATAGAGTTCAGTATGAAAATTTTGTGTTTGGGTTGAAACAGGAAGCCTGAAGTGGTGCTAATTCCAGCGGCCAGCATCTTCGCCAGTATGACAGGCACTGAATCACAGAATCACATAACATGCTGAACTGGAAGGGACCCACAAGGATCATTGAGTACAACTCCTGGTCCTTCACAGGACCATCCCCAAGAGTCACATCATGTGCCTGAGAGCATTGGCCAGATGCTTCTTGAACTCTGGCAGGCTTGGTGCAGTGGCCACTTCCCTGGGGAGCCTGTTCCAGTGCCCAACCACCCTTTGGGAGAAGAACCTTTTTCTAATATCCAACCTAAACCTCCCCTGACACAACTTCAGGCCCTTGGGTCCTGTCACTGGTCACCTCAGAGAAGAGATCAATGTCTGCCCCTCCTCTTCCCCTCATAAGGAAGTTCTAGACTGTGATGAGGTCTCCCATCAGTCTCCTCTCCTTCAGGTTGGAAAAAAGATCAGCTTCATGTAACATTCATGTAATACCATTCAGAGGTGTAGTGCCATGTGAACTGGAGACCTGAGGTTTGCTACTGCTGTTCCTTCCTGTTGAGAGCTGGTACAGAGGGAGGCCGGAACGAAGCTTGCACAAGTGAGGTTCACAATTTTCCTGTGATAAAGGGCATCTCCATTTTTTTCTTGTGCCCCACTTCACTCTCCACTCCTTGCTGATGCAGTGTCTGTCTGTAGACACTGAAAGCTGGAGCACATATGTGTGAAGTCCATCCCTCCCCGGCAGTCAATTCACAGGAAACTGTGGCTAGAGTAGGATATCTGTGGCAGGGGAGATCTCTGAGAGGACTTCCAGCAGCATTACTAGAGGAAAACCCAAACAGTAACCTAGGAGGAACACATGCAATTGTGTTGTACCAGTTGCTGGGACTGCTGGAAAGAGCAAAAGCAGCATTTCCATCTGATTCCTTGGAGTCACTGTGAGGCAAGTGATGACCAGTACGTTTAGAATTAACACTCTAAACATTCAGCATAGAAATTCCCAGCAGGAATCACTTTCTTCTTCTACTGTTCTCTGTGCCATTATGTGGCAGGCTGACTAGCTCTCAACTATTGCCTGCCCACAGGGAGCATAGAACATGGGTAAAACAAGATGAAGTTTGCCTTCAGTGAAATCTCTACTTGAAGGAGACCAATCATAATATTACTCTGCATTCTGGATTCTTGCTTTATTGTCCTAACATAAGTACCTCTTAACTTAATTGTTAAATAATAAAATATATGTATAATATTGAGGTATTACAACAGGTGTATCTACTATTCTCATCAGAGGTTGTGATATCATGGTAGGGGAAGGCATTCACAAGCACCTAGGTGATTTAGTAACATACATTCCATTATTCTTTCTCAATTCTCATCTAAATATTTTTGAAAATTTTGTTCAGTTATGCTACTGGCAGAAATGGCGTAGAAATAGTAAAGAAAAAAGGGCCAACTAAAACTCGAAAATAAGATAATATTAAAAAAATGAAGTGGCAAGTTTTTAAAAGTCTTTGATAAAGAGACTATATAACTACTGCTTTGCAGGAGTCAATGTACATACCTAAGGATACTAAGGAACTATCTTAGGCATTACCTTTCATTTACTGTGAGAATGGATTAAAATTGCAAATGTTACTGTGTCAAATAGCCTATTTAATAATTTACCTTCCTTGCTTCACAGTGAAAAAGAGACATTTTCTGGGAAGATAAAGGGTGATACAGAGTGGTCAGTATAGAGGAAATCAGTATCTCTGAGAAAATAGACAGGTATTTCATTATTTATCTACATCTAGTTTTTGACAATGCAAAATCATACACTTTCATCTCTGTTGTTCATCTTCTTCTGAAGGATGAGCATATGACCTTTAAATCTCCAGACTCTGTGAGAGAGAACGATTTAGATTAAAGTATGAAAGAAATTAGCAAGGTTATATCTGCCATATTTCTAACAAGACAAATTGCTCAAAGAGGCTTGTGTAATTTTTGCCGTAATTTTTTTATCTTACTGGAATGTATATATCCCACCAAATCAGATTAATATGTTTTTCTTTAATTTTTTTTCTCTCCCTTGTGGGCCAGAATAACACCACATGTAAATAAATTGCCTGTCTTTGTATTGGCACTGGGTAGCTTTTTTAGCAAAATTCCTCTTTGGAACAAGTAGAAATCTACATCAGTGGCCTCAGAGCAAAAGTAACTATTAACCACATAGTTGACATGCTGTGTAATAACAGTGGTGTCTCTCAAAGGGGACATTTCAGAAAGCTGTAGGCTACTTCACCCCTCCTGCATACTAAGCATATATTCATGAGGACTTAGGGCAAAGAAAGTAGTGCTCTGTAAATTCATACCCTACCTTTCGTCATGGTGATTTTCCCTGCATATTTCTGTATGAAGACTCAAATCCTCTTTGCTGTGGAGTCCCACAGCAGGTTTGTGTCAGCTTCAGGTTAAGTTAAATGACTGACATTGAAGACAGTTAACTTGATGGAAGGAGATTGATGTAATTTTAATTTAGAGTAGAAATATTATTAATGAGAATTAAATTGCTGCCTCAAAAACCATTGTCGTATTTATTTTCCGTAATTATTGTCTCTACTCAACCAGTGAATTCTGCTGATTTAATGTCTTGAAAAGGAGGATGTTGGGGGGACAGACAGACACTGGACCATGAGAAGGAAAGAAAACAGGTCCCAAATGAATTAAAATTAAATGTGTTATACTAGAGAAGTTTTGAATAACCCTGCAGATTTCTGTTTATTTCTTTCACTTGTCTTGAACTCATGTAATTTATTTATGGTTTAAGCATTGTTTGGAAACAAATGACTGCATAAGAGCAAACCCTAGACATGTATCTGTCCAGGATTTGCATTATGGAGTGTGTTGATGTATGTGTACATGCATACATACACATATATATTGATCTACAGATGCTTAGCTTAATTTTTGGTTTGGTTTTAGCATTTCCTTATGTATCAGTAAGAGCATAGGAACATGAAGTGAATATTTGCAGAGTAGGAAAGCGTCACAAATTCTCCCTGACTTTCAGTAGGATGTCTGTCTTACTTTTCTCTATGACCAAAAACCTTTCTGCAGTGTATAAAACTGTGTTATCTATTCAGTGTGCTCCTCATATTGGCTACTTGGGGTATTAAAATTCCAAGGCACTGCAGTAATGCAATAAGAAAGTTTGGGGTTTCATGGTTCTCCTTTTTAATCTGTCAAAATATTTGTAAGTCTGACACTGATTTAGAGTATGTGCAATTCTCATAGGCAGCAGGCCACTATGTACTGTGGATTTTTTCCCATGGATAGTACAATGATTGATTTTTCATCATAAGTAAATTAATGGCAGATTCATAATTCTCAAGAGATTTGTTCTTTTTGTTCGCTGTTATATTGTAAAATGATAGTATTTTGTGTTCTTAAATTGGCACTATACTGTAATAGTCACTTTAGCACTTCTTTCATACAATCATATGGTATCCTGAGTTTCTTATCACTGGAAAAATTGACTACTTAGTCATTGAGAGATGAGTTCCCCGAGCTAGAGCTTTAGTTTTACACTATTTCAAACAGTTTTATTTCCACTAGGTGGAGCATTGTTATCACACCAGAATTTTTTTACATTAGAAAGATGCTTTTGAAGTCAAGGAAGAGAAAAAAAAGAGACTGAGCTGGAGAATTTTGATCCAGATCTATGTAAGTTTTTGTGAAGTGTGTGAGGGTTAAAGTATGCAAACATCTGTATTCCGATCCAGCTTGCTTGGTCTGCCTCCTTATCTTGTGAATTCTGTCTCCCTAGTTCATCATCATCCTTTCAGGCTTTGACTGAAAAAGTTAATAATTTAAGGTAAAAGACATGGGGTTATTCAAAAACCTCACGAGGGGAAGTGAAGGGGCAGGTACCAGTCTTTTCACTCTATGACCAGTGACAGGACTTGAGGGAATGGCATGAACCTGAGTCCAGGGAGGTTTAGGTTGGGTATCAGGAAAAGGGTTTTCACCCAGAGGGATAGAACAGGCTCCCCATGGAAGTGGTCACAGCACCAAGCCTGACAGAGTTCAAGAAGTGTCTGGAAAAAACTTTCAGGCACGTGGTGTGATTGTTGGGGTGTCTGTGCAGGGCCAGGAGTTGGACTTGATGAACCGGATGGGTCCCTTCCAACTCAGCATATTCTATCATTTTATGATTTCTAGGGGGGAAAAAAAAAAAACAAGGTGTCTGCTGTGGTGCAGATTTCTGCATCTAAAGGATGGATTGGCAAATCATGAAATTATGTTTTAGGAGACTATATTTAGTGACTAGTTTTGTAAAAACATAGTGAATTGTATACCATTTGGGGTCTAAAAACCTCCAAAATGTGTAAATTCAAAGATAAAAATGCACTGCTAAGAGATGCCTTTTTTGAAACTGGGGAAATTGAAACTGGGAAAAGAATAAGAGTACTTTATAAAAGAGCAACCTGACTGAGCCTTCTTGTTAAGTCCAAGTTATGGGTATTCAGAGCCTTAACAGAGTACTGTCAACTTTAACCTCACTCAGAAGCATGAAAGCGCTA
The DNA here is from genome assembly GCA_013397565.1 of Ptilonorhynchus violaceus. Taxonomy (NCBI): domain Eukaryota; kingdom Metazoa; phylum Chordata; class Aves; order Passeriformes; family Ptilonorhynchidae; genus Ptilonorhynchus; species Ptilonorhynchus violaceus. The sequence goes on along the minus strand of VZRJ01008562.1, from coordinate 257,109 downwards.
AGAAAGTTGCAACAAATGTATGACAAAACACTGATGCTATATTTAATTACAGCAAGAATTGTGTATCCATACTCATGGTTATCACTCTTCTCCTATGTTTTCAACACTACTCTTAGCTGAAATCTCACAAAAATAAGTGGTAGATCAGCTTTTTCTCGTGTCTCTCTGATGAAGCTTCATATTCCCAAGCAGTCCTTGTTTAGACTTGTACCTTTTCCTGCTTTTTCTTAATTGGTTGCTTTTTTCTTAATTTTTAGCCAAGTAGACAAGAGGTAAAACACTTTGCACATATGTAGAATTCGTTAGGTGCATCGAACCTAAGACTTTGTTCCTCAGGAAAGTATGAAAGGGTCTGCAGTGCTTGCAGTTGGGTCGATGCAGAATTTAAAAAGGGATGAATCTGGCCATGCAGGCACTGTCAGTTTCCAGTAGTTTTGATCAGAAATGGCACCTGTGGCAGAAGAGCAGCCTAGAGCAGCTGTTTTGAGTTGTGTTTGTGTCTCAGCCATTCTGCGTGCCGCAGCTGGTGACAGGTAGGCTGCTACAGCTGACACAGGCTGTGTCTGCTCAGCAAATGAGACAAGTTTCTGCTTGCTAATACTGGCCATATATATACATGCATCTACACTGCATTAAAAAAGATCAGTGAGCAAATGTGTGCAAATTAGCTCAAAGGCAGTTAGTTCAGTTATCAATGGCAGTGTGCACCTCAGCCTTGTTCAGCTGCCCGAGTGAATGCAGTGTCACTGGGGTGCATCTGAAGGCTTGTGCTGACAGAGCATTGGAGGCTCTTATCTTTTGACCATGTGGCTTTCTGACTCCAACTGAAGGCATAATTTACTCTGATGTCCATTAGAGAATACTTTGTCATGTTTATAAAGTTCTAGACGTTTGATGTAGATTTCAATGTTAAAACTGAGTATCCTTTTGAAACTGGTTGTATACGGATCCTAGGGAAAAAGAATAGTAATGAAGTAGTAAAGTGAACATTAACAGACTGAGGTGTAATAATTTGTAAACTCAAGCAATATAATTTTCTAATTACATTTCTCCTGCACATTCTTGTGTCAGTGGAAATGCTTCAAATATGTCTTAGAACAGGCAACTTACTCCCTCATTATGACTCTATGTGTAACACAGGTCCACTCTGACGGATGATTGTCAGTACTTTAAATGTAACTCTTTTAAAGATAGCTATGTTTCCTCATCAATTGGCTGACAAAGTAATAGATACCAGATTAAAAGTCTGTTTTCAGCTCCATGTACTTTTCTGGGATACTAACTTCTACAATTTACCTGACAGCCTAGCATACGAGAGTGCTACAGAAATGGAGAGCAAAAATTTCAAATAGTTTTTTCAGTTATGGTTTTGTAACTCACCTAAATTGTCCTAAATTGCAGGAAAATATCTATTATATATTTTGTGAGCAGTAGCTGAAAAAAACTCCAAACTAGGTACAGATTGAATTCAAAATTAATGTTTTGCCAGATGAGAGAAGCCCAGTGTGAAGAAGCTTTTCTGCAGTTATCCACAGAATAAAAAGGTTAAGAATACACAGCACTCCAGAAACTTGTTTAGTCCCATGGCTTTCAAATCAATAATGTTTTGAAATCAATAATATCATTTTTCTTTGTGTGAGATCTAATGAATAACATATAGTAGGTTAAGGAAAACACTCCAGTTTCTGTAGCCAGTGGGTTGCTATATGCTTAGTGTTGTGCTCATTATCTAATGATAATTGAGAGCTATTTTTTTTAGTGACATGGAATACGATTAAATCAATAAAATGTTTATGGGCATTGTTAAAAGAGTGAAGTACCTTTCACCTGTTGAAAAATAACTGACAAATTAAAAGTTAAGTGTGAAACACTGTAACAAAATACTCTGCCATTATTTTTTGTCTGAATCATTTCTAAATATGTCTAAGAATGTGTGAAATATGTGTGATCTATCTGTTACTGGGACAAGCCATGTGTTAATTTATATTATAAAGATACCATATAAGAAACTACATCAATATATAGTCTAAACCCCCATTTTTTATACAGAATGACTAATCAAGTACAAATTTCACTATGAGGTTGAAAGATCAGATAGAGCATCTGAAAAGTGTTAGGTGTTATAGTCTGGGAGGAACCATAACAGTCTTTCTTAGCTTTAACATATGTGACTCTATAGGCTGTCTTTGATGCTACTGAGTGTTGTCTATGGGACAAGCACTACCAGTAGTAGTAGCTTTTTACTATTTTGAGTTCTAAGAGTCCCCTACTTCCAGCTCCATGCTGGAAGGAAAAATTGACTTGTATGTCCAGCTTCTCTTCTAGAGGCAGGAACTAGAACAAGCACAAGAAAAAGGGAAATGTCTTGCTCCAGTAGGTCCTCTCTGGGATATGACAAGAACATCAGTGTTTCAGGAGACCCCAGAATCTGAGACTGAGTCATCATTGCCATTTTCCCTTTTTCTTCACCAGTGGTTTACACAGATTTATTTGTAGCTTATATTTCCATTTCTAGGAAAAAAAAAAGTTATTTATTAGAAGCCATTCTCTATTTTTTAAATTCTAGGTATTTAGCTTCAGAATTTTCATTCTCAAGCTCTTTACATTTCTATTTCTCCCTTTACTTAAATCTTGATCAGGACTGTTGTCAGCTTTTAAGTGATGACTACTTCAAAGAACAGGGAACAACTTAATTACCTCTGGGCTCACTTACCAGCTCACTGGCACTGGCTGACAATGAATCAGATATTTTTCCACCAGGTGCTTTTGAGTATTCTTGATGAAGGGCATGAAGATGGTCAGAGAAGTCTTTCCATTTTAGTGCCTAAAACATGGGACCATATCGTATGTTTTTTCTTTACCTTTTCTTCTTGGAAAAATAAAAAGTTTTTCCAAGAAGAAAAGAAAGCTTTTCCTCTTCTCTTCTCTTCTCTTCTCTTCTCTAGCACAGAGAGTCACACTCAGTAGCACACAGTTAGTGTCAGTGGTGTAGGTAACATCTTTTATTTTTTCTGTAGAGTCAGAGACACAAAACTTGAGTATCACTCCACTTGGCTATGGCTGTAAGTCAGTAGAGGGCAGCAGCACACGTGCCCACTAAGCAGCTATTACAGTATAATGTACATTTTATTGATGTCTTAAAATGGATGGTTTGCTATATTTATGATAACATTTATTACAGGACATAGAGTTCATCTTGCTGGAACAAACCATTTAGTTCATCTTGTCCAGTAAGCGGTTGACAGTGGCAGTGAATAACTGATGTCTCAGAGCAAGCATAAAAATAAACAAGATGCACTCAGCCAATTGTGCAGTGCCAAACCTCTGCAGGCGATTAGATAACACCCTCAAGCATGAAATCTGATTACCTTATTATCATCTTAGCTCGTATAGGCATGGATTCTAAGCAATGCTATTAGTTATCCACTCCTCTTTAGAATGTAGCTGTAGTGTTTTGCCTCAATGAGTTCCTGTGGCAAAAATTTTCACAAACATATTATGCAAACTTTTTTCCTTTTGATCAGTCTTGTTAACTGGATTTCAGCAGCAGAAACATATGTTCATATCTAAAATATAATAGCAGATACTTGAATAAACACTTAGTTTAAATGCATTTTTAGACTAAGAATTTAGTTAAGCCTTAATTAAAAGTCATAAAAATATGATTTTTCCTTAGTATTCATGATTTTAAAGACAACAGAAAGTGGGTGTTCTTTTTCAAAAGAGAGAGAAAGAGCTTTTCTCCATGCCCTAAAAGGACTGAAAGTCATGCTACTTTTAAAACAAATCCTGAGATTTTCATGTACCCACATGGAACTGAGAGCCGAGGATTTAAGATAATAATGAAACAGGATAAGACTTGCAAAATTCTGCGAGTTGATAACAGTAGATTTATAATAGCTGCATAAAAGGGAGCCCATCCTAAGCTACAATGCCCTTGACAAACCTAAATGCATTTAGTAGTGCTAAGGAGGCTTGATTGATTAACTGCTGACAGACCTACCACAGCAAGTATGATAAAACCTAACAAGACCCACAATCTGAACAGCTATAGTTTCTTGACTTCAATTCCTAACCTCCTCCCCTTTGCAAGCAAGCTGGGAGAGAAGATATGGCTTGAAGAACAGCTTATAAGAAGCTGAGACTTCTGTGTAATGAAACTTCTTACATTACTGTTGATGAAATTTGCATATTAGACTTCAAAGAACAGGACTGATTGTCTGCTCTTTGCCCAATTCGTTGGAGTATGACCATGACTCAACAACTCCCCACTCCAAATCACCCATGGTCTGCTAGGAGTTTGGAATCACTCATGGTTATATAATGAGTAGACCCTGGCTGGACACTAGCTGCCCACCAAAGCTGCTCTGTCCCTCCCCTCCTCATCTGTATAGGGGAGAGAAAATATAACAAAAGGTTCATAGGTTTGAAGGCAGGGAGAAATTCGCTCTCTTATCTTTATTTTTCCATGCAATAATTCACATAATTCATATGACAATTCACCTAATTCACATGACAATGAATTACTGTCACAGGCAAAACACACTCGACTTTGGGAAACTTGTTTAATTTTTTACCAATCAAATCAGAGTAGAGTAATAAGAAGTAAAACCAAATCCTAAAACACTTTCCTCGTACCCCTCGCTTCTTCCTGGGCTCATCTTCACTCCTGATTTTGTCTACCTCCTTCTCCCACAGCTGTGCAGGGGGACAGGGAATGGAGGTTGAGGTCAGTTCATCACATTTTGTCTCTGCTGCTCCTTCCTCTTCAGGGAGAGGGCTTCTTACACTCTTCCTCTGCTCCAGAATGGGGTGCCTCCCATGGGTGACAGTCCTCCACGAATTTCTCCAACATGAGTCCTTCCCATGGGCTGCAGTTCCTCATGAACTGCTCCAGCATGGGTCCTTTCTATGGTGTACATCAGGAACAGGCGGCTCCAGCGTAGGTTCCCTGTAGGGCCACAGGTCCTGCCAGCAAACTTACTTCAGTGGGACTCCTCTCTCCATAGGGCCACAGACTCAGCCAAGGACCCTGCTCCGGTGTGGATTTCCCACAGGGTCACAGCCTCCTTCAGACATCCACCTGCTCCGATATGGGGTCCTTCATGGGCTGCAGGGGAATCTCTGCTCCGCTGTGGAGCTCCATGGGCTGCAGGGGGACAGCTGCTTCACCATGGTCTGCACCATGGGCTGCAGGGGAATCTGTGCTGCTCTCTCTCCTTCTTCACTGACCTTGGTGTCTGCAGAGTTGTTTCTCTCAGAGATTCTCACTCCTCTCTCCAGCTGAAATTGAGATGGGTTTTTTTTTTCCCACTTCTTAAATGTTTTATCCCAGAGCTGTTATCATGATTGCTGATGGGTGCAGACTTGGCAAGCCGCAAGTCCAGCTTGGAGCCGTCTGGCATTGACTCTGTGAGACATGGGGAAAGCTTCTCACAGAAGCCACCCCTGTAATTTCCTTCTCCCACCAATACCAAAACCTTACCATGGAAACCCAATGCAGTTAATCACTCTTTCCACAGGTTTCCATATGCTGTATCTGCTCCTTTAAATGCCAGTGAAATAGCACTTTACTGTAGACTTTACTGTACTGCATAAATCTGGCATCATTTTCTGCTGTAAAGTAGCAAGGAAGTGTCAGATGTCAGATTGCATTTAATGTCATAAAAGGTCCATGCAGAATAGGCAACAGTGAGCTAAGCATCTGGTTATAAAAATCTGGCATTTTAGTTTTTGTTTCCTTTCATTTTTTTTTTCACTTTTCATTTCCCATGGATGTACTGCTCAGACATTTCAGAAAATAGGTATGAGAATGAAATAGGAAGGTCTATTTGAATTGCCCAGGGAGAGAGGGCATCAGCATGCTGAAATGAAATCTTTCCCTCATTGTACCACACTTCACAGCAAAAAGAGAAGCTGACAAGAGCAGTGTTTGCAGTATCCCAGAAATAATGGAGATATTCCCAGATGAGAAGCTGAGACACATTAAAGAAAAGGGGAAAATGAACAGTGTACATGAACTGTTTTACATTCTATACATCACTGCTTTCTGCAGCACAAATATCATAAGAAGAGACACAGTCTTTTTGCTTATTTTTCTTGCTACTGCTTCCAAGACCACATGTATTTCCCATTAAACAGTTGTGGATTAAACACAAAAGCAGCCCTGGGTGCTGGAGTCTCCTACTCTGTCACCTCTGTGTGCTTGGCTCTGGTATATGGTATATGACTATATGCTCCTTTTCTCAGCTTGCCACAGTGAACACTCTTCTGTCATCTGCAAATGCAGCTTTTTGTACCACAGTCTGTTTTTTGTTTGGTTTTGGTTTGGTTTTTTGTAGTTCTGAGATCATACATTACTGTGAAAACATAACTTTCTAATGGCCATGGGGGTAACTTCACTCTGCTCTCTGCCATTATTTGTGATAGGTATTTTATCTGACTGGTCCTTTTACAGACTGGCAGGTAGTATTACATCTGTTGCCACAGGAAAATTCTATGCCAGCATGAGGTCTTGATTTCTATAGGGTTTTGTCAGCTGCATATATAAAACTTTGTCCTTTGGTCTTTGCCACTGTGCTTCATATTGTACGTTAATTTATAGTCTTTCCCTGGGATGGTTTGGATTCTTTGGAGGTGATGGGAACGGGTTTGGATTTTTTTTTGGGGGGTGGTGGGCAGGTAGCCCTTCCAATAACATAGAAATTTGGGCTCTGGATACCATTAGGATCTTTCCTATTATTGTCAGACTCTGGTTGCTATGGAGTTACTTGCTGCCTTTCAGTCTGGAGATGTCTGGCTTCCTTGGCCACTTCTGCGCGTGACATTTGATTCCCATGCTGGTGCCTTTGCTCTCAGTGCTGTGACCCCGAGCCCTGTGTCCCAGCTCCTTGGTACTGCTCCTTTCCAGCTTACAGATCCACTCCCTCTCCCTTGTTAGTGTAATGGCTTTATTAAGCAGCACTCAGATGCTCTAGGCTGAAGAACAGCTGTTACAGGGGATCCTGTTTGAAAGAGATGTGCATTCCTCGGGAGATGAGACCATGCATTTTTAAACAAGGAAGGATTTGTATAGAAACAAAAGTTAATTTAAAAAATATTGGGTTTTTTTCTTTTTAATGATTTGATTTCAGATGGAACAAACAGAGAGATAGGAAAGATATAACACTAAACAGAAAAGTAAGTGGGAACAAAGACGATTATTTGAGAAGACAATTGAACGCTTAGTTTTTCAGGTCTGTGGCCTTGGTAATTGTCTTCAAGAATGTAAGTGCATTTGATTTCCTTTGAGGGAAAGAGATTTCTTTTTAATACAATTTACACCATGAAAAAAAATCTCTTTTTTTTTTTGTAAATAATGACTCTTCAATACTTCAGTTTATGTCTTACATACCAAATAGTCTCATGTTTCCATTATATTTCATACTTGTGCTGAATGGTTTTCATTTGCTAGCTTGCTACTGTAAATGGAATTCATTAATCTGAGGCAAAAGTAATTATAAAAAAGAACATAAAATATCAGATTATTAGGATGATATCTTTCTCTGTCGAGATGGGTTACTTCAATCCATTTATCATCTCATAGAAACACTAAGTTATTTTAGAAGGAATGCAGCTTGAATTTAAATCTGAGGACACATATAAGAGTATGTCTTGTACTTAAAAAAAAAGAAGCACTCAATGATATCCACAGTATGCCTGATATATTAAAGTCTGGTTGTTAAATGTCCAGATATTTCACTTCTGTTTTTAAAGTGTGACTCTCTCATTGAATCAAACTTCACAAAAGTGAATTTCATGCCTGTTCAGAGTCCCAAAATGAAGCATGACTGATGTGAAGATATTCAATAAGATTGTGGTAGCAATTGTTTCCAGTGTGGGAAATGATCAGTATTTCAACCTCTACCTTCCAATGAAAGGAAGACGTTCTCTGCAGTCCAGGAGTGTCCAGAGACTGCCTAATTTTTTTGAATTGTCTCAAAACTGGGCAGTGGAGCCCGCTTCACTTTTCCTTCCTTTCCTGAATGTTATAGAACCAATCTTTTCCACCTCTTTGCTTTTGTCACAGTGAGGGCAAGGAGATGGAATTCAGCAATATACAGCCAGATTTGTTTTCCCAGGACCTTTAGACTCGCTGTGCCCAGAGGGAGGTGGATGGCTTTGCTGGGACACGGCATGTGTGGATACTGCTACTGCCACTGCTGCAGAACAAGTAGCATTTGCCGTGGTCCCCTTTGATGTGATAGAGTCCAGCACAGGCACGTGCTGTACGCCTTCCTGCAAGCTGGCAATTGTTCCCCTTGCTACAAATTCTTCTCATCACTGGAGTGTCTCTTCATGGCAAACACCTCAGCTGAAAAAAAATCACATAAATATAATTTTCTGTAACCTTCTTTATTCCTCTATATTATTTGAATCGTAAATAAATTGCATAAATAAGCAGGGCACAAGACTCTTGTACTTGACAGGATGTCAGTAATGGCATGGACTTTCTCACTGCAGTAGTGAACTACATGTTTATTTCAAATACCCCATAAAATCTGATAAAAAACCCCAATAAACCCTCTGAAAATATTTTTAATTGTAGTTATCAGTAAACCATATAAGCTATCTACTGTGAGTTTTAGAAGTAAAATAATAAAAAAATAAAAGTCTCACAAACATGCTGCTTCTGAGAATATAGTTCTGTATTTTTACCTTTCTAAGAAGCGATAGTTCTGGTTTTTTACATATCTGTACATATTCAAGCATATTTTAAAATTCAGATGGATGCCCTTGAAATGTGTACCCTTGAAATTGTTGCTAAATGTGACATGAAAATGCCGAGAGAATATCTTCAGGAACACTTGACTCAACATTTTACTGAAAAATCTTTCTGCTTTTTGTAGAAATGAGGCTTGGTTTTTAAAATTGAACTGAATGCAGGAAATAGAGTGTTCTGCCTCGTCACTTGGCTGGGGTTCATCTAACTTTGTAATCCACTTAGAATTAAATCCTTGTGTAGAAACATGTATTTGTATGGAGCAGACTGATAAACTCATGATATGAAGATAAAAGTGTATCTCACTTATAAGAAGGTACTCAAAAGAATACGTAGTGCAATGCTGGCAGAGAATGTCTTGTTTGTCATAGAATTTTTGTGTTCAGAAATGGATTCACAATGCTATAGGAAGCAATGTTACCATCTAACAGGAATCTCAACTATTAAAAGAAAAAAGTATCATCTTAAAAAAAAAACCCCGCATTTGATTTTGTAGCTGAAATTCTGTCATATCAAACAGAAGAGCAAGTATCATTATCATTAAAACAGCAAAACCAAACTCTCTGGAGTAGGTTAAATCATCCAAAACCAAGGCGTTTTGTTGTTTGGGTTTTTTTTTTTAATTGCAGTTCATGTGCTCTTACAATGTCTTGGAAATATTTAAGGGTTTCACTGCAAAAAAAACCCCAAACAAACAACAACAATAACAAAAAGGAAAGTAGCTATATTTACATTTTTTAAAGGTATTCAATTTATGGACTCTTAATATTAATTGTCTCTGTGTATTGAAAATAAAACCAGAATGCAGCTAGTGTGAAGTCTTTTTATCTGTAGGCAACGGTCTGTAATCTTCTATTTTCTGTCCCCAGTTGTCAAGAACAGAAAAATATCAACAGCTTCCAAAGATAGTTCAGCCAGGCGAAAATCAGAGCATAGTCCCTTAGGAAGTCCTGAGACTGTGACATTTTTGTCAGCCCAGAGTCAGCTACTCAAACTTTTTTACAGGACAAACTATTCCGAGAGTTCAAAAAGTTTACAACTTAAAAATGACAGAATTCCTTGTTTTAGTTGGGTTTGGTGTTCAGCTGAATACCCCTGTGTTGCCACATCAAGGAGGGCATACTTCATGCTTTCCTCCTCCTTTTCTTGTTCCACATGACTTTATCAGACAAGAAATTTATCAATGTCCAGGAAAGTCTGGACCCGCAGGAAATCCAATCAGCAATGTATGCATAACACCATGACATCACTACTACATACAGCAACACATTGAACAACTCATGAGAAAACTGTACTTGAACAGTTTAAAATATTTTGTTTAGATTCAAATGTATTAATCTGAATAAATTAGTCACTTTCAGTGAGAAAAAAAATTAAACCTCCATGGAATTTCCATAGAGAAATTTCATTTAGAGAAGTCTTTATTTACTATTTCTTACCTAAGTGCAATTTCTTTGTCCAGCTCCTTTATAGGTCCAGCTCCTCATAGAACCTAGCTGTAAAATAAAAAATAGTAAATTGAAAACTGTAATTGGAACTGAGATTTTTATTCAATCTATTGAAGAGAGGAGGGAACCTCCATCCATCTCTGGCATCAGAGTCTGCTCTGTGCTGGGTGTCAGTAGAATTATACTAGTACTCACGACTGAAAGGGAGGCAACTGTCAAGCTGAAGGCACTTTAGGGACAGTCGAACACAGTGCATCAGAAATTGTGGTCTGTAAACATGCTGTGGGCCAGCCAAATCCGTGCCAAAGCAAAGATCGAGATTCTCCTTCTGTGTAAAAACACTAGCTGTAATAAGTCTCTATAGGATTTTCTGAGGACAACATCTGTGCCAAGTTACTTAGCAAAAGGATGGTTGTTGTTAATTTTGCTGGAAAACAGATTTAGCTTCAGTCCATCAAACAGACCAAAGAAAAAAATCAAAGCTGACTGTCAAAACGTTACTCACTGCTACATGTAATGTAAATTTATGCTGTATTACTGAAATACATCTTCTAAATTAACAATACAGTATGTTTTCTTTTAGTCTTTCTTTCTCATATATATCTTAAGGAAAAAAATAGAAGAAAGCAAAGATATTGGCTGAGGAAACTTCATTTGCCACTGTGATTATTTTGAGAACAAGAGGAGCTTTTTTAATTTACTTTTTAGCTGAAAAATCTTAAAAACTCATACAGCTCTCCATCTTAGCCTAGTTCTAGAGCTGTTGACTTCAAGTCCAAATATTGATATTTATATGGAAAATTGTAATATGGAGCTTAATTTTGATGGAAAAATATTAATAACTATATTTTTTAAAAAATCATACCAGTAGATAAAACTACCACACATTTAATAAAATCAAGTGTGCAATAAGATAAAAAACTGCAATCAACTCCATTCTTCTGTAGATATTCAAAAAGGCCAATATTTTTTAGCATGATTTGGTATTATCTCCAAACCATTGACAAATAATTATTGAGCTCAAAGCACCAAGGAGCATTTGCAATGAAATGCTGACAAACATCTTAATTGTAAATCTCTGAAGATCTGATTCATAATAATATGGAAATTAAATATCAGAAGGCTAATGCTGGACTTTGCAGTGTGTTATCTTGCATCCTAAGCACTTGCAGTTTCGCAGATCAAATGTTTCTTCAGCATTCCAGAGGAGATTGCCTTTATTTTAGTTTGAAAAGTAATGACCTTTTTTCTTAATATGCACATATTAGAGGTATTACTGTTTCAGTGAAACACTGGAAATTACACCTCTGCTAAAGCATCCCTAAAAACACTCTACTCATACCTTGGGCATTACTCAGTGTGGATGGGTCATACAGATCACACTAAGATTCCAGCAAAGGGATTACCTGTGCCTAGGGTTAGCTGTGTGCCATTGGGTTTTCTTCCTCTAACTCATATTGGATGTGGCTACTCTGAGGGCAGGGATTGCTCTGCAGTATGTTCCAGATCCTGCTCCTGTCCTTAGCTGGGTTGAGTACTTGGCCTGACAGTGCATAATAGTGGGGTGAGATCCTCCCACCCTAGATCTGTGATTCACCCAGCAACTAGGATGCACTCCCAGTTCCCACTCTTACAGTCATAATTATTCATATATTGGAATAACTATAGCAGACTTTAAAAATAGAAGTATTTTTATGCAAATCTGTTAAGCTAGGCTTTCACCAAAGTGGTCAGTCACCTGCATATTCCTAGGAAATAGTCGAATACAGCCTTGTTGTACTCAATTCTTTGCTAAAATACTATGATACCCGGCTAACAGGAAGGTTCTGGTATAACTGGTGCTTGTGTCATATTCAGACCATCACCGTATATGTGTATATTGAACCATGTAAGATCAGAGATACAAATCAGTCATGCAGACTTAGCAATGGAAATGGCCTGCATGACTATAGCTGCACACTGAAATGGAGATTTGTTGAAGGCTAAGATATATTCATGTGGAAACACTACAGCTCTGTAGGGAGCTCTTTGCCAGAAATGGTGCTAGATGAAAGCACATGCATGCCTCAAGTGAGTGCAAGGTATTTCATGCATCACTATTACGTACCAAACAATGAATCATATTCTGAAACTCTTTCTGTGCATTGACAGATTATATTTTTCCCCCTAAAATTACTGAAGCTTCCTAAAGCCATATCTTCTATGAAGGACTAGATTTTACTTGGAAATAACAACCCTTGAGACAATTTTTTTCAAGAAAAAAAGCAGTGTCATTTGCATTCACAACTTCTTGAGGAGATACATGGGGATGCTTTTAAATATTCCTCTTTGACTGAAAGTTTAAGTACCCTGTAGATTCTAAAGAGGTATCTCTAAAGAAATATCAAACATAGTCATTCAGGCAGGTAGATAATATACACATTTTCGTGGCATATGTAATTTTCTGCCTCAAACCAATCATTCATTCATTCAAGAGAGATATTATATTATAATTTGGGAAATCCTGCTTGAGGAGTCATTATAATTAGCAATCCTGAGCTGCACACTTGTCAAAAGAATAGTTTTGCATTCACATAAGTCAAGACAAGATTTTTTTCCTCTCTCTTTTCGTCATCTGAAGCCAAAAATTTCTAAGTAGCTTGTCATCAGATGTCTCCAAAGTACAAATATCCCTAATGGATGGCATCTGATAAATTCTTTTCAAATGTTTTTCAGTCAAGGGAATCTACAGCAAGCGGTTGCAATTTGTTTGATGTTCTTCAAGGTTTCATTGAGAGCAAATGGCACATACCCAGGGTGAGTGCATATTATCTTTAAGTATTCTTGATAATAAAGCATAACAATATTTATACTGTTGGATGATGTTACATATAAAGGATAATTGTTTGACTGGGTAATAGGATTTATAGAAAAATATGCTAAGCTACCTCTTCAATTTAAGATTGGTCTTCAGAAGTTTCTTTAAATATTATCAACTGAAGCAAGATTTTCTGTAGAAAGAAGTCAGGTCTTTGAGGAAAGAGCTTATTTTCCTAAGGAATTAATAAGAATTTGAGTTATCTCAGTGTCCTAAAAGCTTTGCAACCATTATTAATGAATTCCATTAATCAGATTTTCCTGTCTATTTGCCTGCAGGTGAAGTGACCAGGGAAGGTGCATGACAATAAACACCTAAAATACACAGTAATAGCATTCTATAGTGTTTTTTAAAGATAAATCAATAACTTGAGAACAGAAATTTTACTACTTGAGATGGTAGTAAATGTAGATGAAGATCTACAAAGATATCTGCCAACAAATTGTTTAAAATAGGTTCTTTGATCTGAATCACTGATTAGCACTGATATTACTTTTTTACCCTCATGTTTGATATTTCTTTGTATAATGACAGGCTTAACGTATTTACTGCTCAAAAAGGAATACTTAAAATTAAAAACTGACTTAATTTGCTTAAATACACCATCAACAAGGAAAGCAAGCATTCCTGTTCTTCTAAAAAGCATGTTCAATGGACTGGATGCTTCAGACAGAATTACTCTTTTTGTTTTCCTCTCTTTGTTCTTTAGATTTTTACTTAATCAGTCTCTTACACCCTCCTCTACATTATTCCCATTTTGGCTGGCACACATTTCCAGCTTGATATTTCTGACTTCATTACATTACTAGTAAATAATTATTAATTATTAATTGGCACAGGTATGTTTCAGAATAACACTAGATCTGGAGGATGCAGTTATCCATTGTACATTGGCATTTCTTCTGGCTTCAGCCATGACTTCTTGTTTTACTCAGTATGATGAACTCACATTGTGTTCGTCTCCAAGATATCCTCTTGATGATCCATATGTGGCAGTGAACTCTTAATGGCAGAAATTATCCACAGACAGTTGTGTCAGTTTTGCCACAGAAAATCTAGCAATAGCATTTATGGTTTTATCCATTGCTGAAGTTCCTGGAATAAAAAGATGAGCCATGATTTCCTAATTCTTCCCCAAAATGTTGTCCAGCCTTTGAAAGGTCTGTTTCTGAACTGTATTCTCAAGTTTTTTATTTTTCCCTGCAGAAGCACTCACAATATCAAACTGGAAAAATGTGCTCTGTGTACATAAATCCTAAAGGAAGTCCTCTGTTTTGTCAATGTAAAAATCTTGTCTGGGTCTGTGCTCCAACATCATTAATAGTGTCAAGTTTAAAGCAGTAATTATGATCAATTTACTGTTAGCATTTGTGTCATGACATATATGCAAAATAACGTGAATTCTCTTCTGCCTAAGATTTAGAAATTCAGTTTTCCACAATCAGTCTTTTGTTGGTCTGCCAGTCACATGTGAAAGGTCTTTGACTTGTAATTTCTCTCTGTAATTTATTATTTTTGTATCAATCAATAAATAATTTGATGAAGCCTGCTTTGTTCATGAAAATGGACAAATTATTTCACTATTTCTGGATCTTTTGACTCACAGCTTTTTTTCCTGAATATCAATGGTTGTGTTGGCTTTTTGTTGCATATCTCAGCATCTTCTATCAATATCTCCCAGTACATGCTGAGGCCTATATTCATTGCTTGACCTACAGCATGTTCATGTCCTGCTAGTCACCAGGCACATTTCAAAAGTTATGGAAGTGTTTTGCTAGCATTCCACAGCTGGTGTAACAAAAGTCAAGGGAATGGTTTCTATAGGGTTCAGAATCCATACTTTCTCTTTACCCAGAAATGTCTGGTTTGTTTTTCAGTGTTTCACCTAATATTGCTGATGCCTAGAGCAAAAGATAATGCAGTTTTTCTCAAATGTCCCATCATCTGCTTTGAGCACCGAAAAATGTATTTCTAAATATATTCCTGTTTGCTTTGGATATAACTTTCTTTCCTGAGATATTTACAACTCTTTTTGGAGTTGATGACTGAAAACATTTTAAGGACATCTGATCATACAATTTCTGCAAAGAGGATGAGAATCATCTCACACTTTAAATGACTCTTTTTAAAATCATGATATGTTTATATCTCCAGGGACTTCATTAAATCATCAACATCTGGTGAGATTAGTTGACCGATTGATAGACTGGCAAGGTCTTTGGCAATACTCATGAGATTATTCAGTTTTCTCAGATATTTCCTGTAAGATTTGAAAGTGTCCTTGATCTTTCATAAATGCCAGACTATGAAGAAATTGTTGTAACCATTGCAGAAGTTATTAAGGTGTTTTTCAGTTGTGTTAGATTTCCCAGCAGTCTCATAAAAGTGCTTCATTGCTTAGGAATTGAGATGCACCTATTAAAAAATTCTCTTTAATAACTGTAGTCTGAGTAGTTTTTGTGGTCTATTCTATTGCCAGATGTATTATGATTCTCCACTCTAAGCCAACAAGCTTCCAAACTTGAGCTAACAAATGCATCCATCGTGACTGCATAGTCACGTGGTACATAGGAGACATAGTTTGGATTATATATAAAAATTCAGGCAATCATGACACAGTGCGTCCACAGCCTTTCCTAACTTCTCATAAACCTAAACAAAATGTCAAATCAGTGTAAGACATCCAAAATAGTGTAAGGCTTCCATTAGCATACTCTCTTTCATAACTGAGGTGCCCTTCAAACAGACACATGCTTTGTGAAAATGAGTAATTATAAAAGACTTAATCAAAAAGCACTTAGCAGATGTTATCTCAAGCACTGCTGGTACTTTTAAGTGCATCTCCAAGTGGGCAACATCAGAAGCGTAATTATCTTGTAGGCAAGGAGAAAATTCACTCAGTGTTAATCTAAGGAGTGTTTTTTATACAACTTCAGCACTTACGTGTTCTCTGGTGACTGGTTCATGACAGAGGAAGAAGGACAGGTTTATTTTAGGGGAATGCATAGTGGAACAAATAGAATTTTTTATCAAAGTTCACTAAAACAGTACTACAAACCAACAGTGGGATTATCCCATAAGCCAAATCTGGGATGATTTTAGTTTGGAAGCAGGCAAACAGACATAGGAAATGGTATGTCAATCTTTTATTTTTTGTCCCCCTTTATTCCACACATTATGCTGACGGTGTTCTTTACCTGTACTGGAAATGGAGAATGTTCAGTCCTTTCTGATCATTTTAATAGGACAGAAACAATATAATTGTATTGATTATTTTGTACTTACTTCTTGCCCTATTAGCTAATGTGTTTGCGGATGCTGATCTAGTAAAAAGAGACAGAAAAACAACATCCTCTAAATGACACAGTGTTCCTTCCTCAGATGTGTCAATTTTATTCCAAGATGGAATTTTTTCTGTATATAGAAGTTTGAGTATTTCTTGTGGAATGAAAAGTTTGTATCTGTCTCTGTGATAATTCAATGACACTAAAAATGCTCCAGATGTCTGAATATTCAGAGTGTTCAGAACTGGGCACTTCCACTGTCCTTCCTCTGTCCTTATGACTTCCTATTCATCCTAATGGCAAAAAGCCCCTATTGAATCTTTGTTCAGTTTTTAGAGGGAAGGACACCATGATTCCTTCAGTCTTTGTACTTAAATGTCACCTTTCAACCATAAATTTATTTTGCCTAAAATTTCTTGCAGTCTTCTATTTTTGATTTTTCTAATCTCAACTCCATATTTAGTACTTTCAGAAAGCTTTCTTCGATATGCAATAAAATCCCTTCTTTTGAACAAAAGAATGTGAATGTGAGGCATGCTTGTAACCTTCCCTTTGGTTTATGATGTGTATTCTTGGATATTTTTTTAATTCACTGACTTTCATATGTCTTCTAACCAACAGTAATCCTTCTGTAAGGATTCTTAATATTTTCAAACTAGCAAAGAGATTATTTCTAATGAACGGAACAATTTCTCCAGAGACAGTGTTTTCCAGATTGTTCACAGTCTGGATTTTGTCACTCTTCTCTGTTGTTACTTTGACTTCTTCACTGCTGCTACACAAATGGGCCCTTTTATGAGAAAGAGCTTCTTCACCAGCAGTCTGTTTATTGTGTAAGTTGAGGAACTCATCTACCTTTTTCTTCATGATACAGATTTGCATCTCTTTACCTGCACATAAAGCATTTTCTTTAACTGGGTTCTTGTTCCTTTCCCTTTTACTTAGGTACTTGCTTTTCTTAGCCAAAACATCTCTCTCTTATTTTAAATCACTTGGAGCCTCACTGGCTTTCTCTAGCCAGCATCATTTTCTACTTGCAGTTTTGACAGAAGAGTATTCAAAAACTGGTTAATGTGAATATGCCTTTGCTTCTGCTGATATCATATCTGCATTATTTCTCCCTTGCTGAAGTTTTCAGTAATGCCAAACCTGGAATATGACTGTGAATCTTGGAAGAGGATGCTGTGAATTTATGTCCCTAAGTGACATTCACTTGACATATTAATCTTCTGAATCTCTGTCAATATTCATGTCTTTCATGCACATTTAAAAGGATCTATCTTCACTGCCTAATTTCATAAATGAGACACTTATGCTTCAAATTTGCAATAAAATATTGCATTGATTATAACTTACATTATGCAAATGAGAGAGATATGAGCAATATATAAAAAGCCCATTCTTGTGTTGTGACATCAAATTTTAGTTCACATAAAATAGAAACTATGTTCATACATAGAAATAACCCTGCTTGACTCGGAGTTTGCCACCTCCAATGATAGTTGTTTTGATTGCTTCATTGCCTATAGCTCTGAGTGAGTTAGAGAGCTAGAAATGGTATAACCATAATGAAAGTATATTAACATATTCAATCCAAAAACATGTTAACTGAAGCAATAACCATCCTCCTGAACAATTCCTGGGATGAGATTCTCCAATTCAATTTATTTCTCATGATCTAAGGAAATATAAAAAACCTGGAAAATCTGCTTACCTGAATCCGAGCAAGCATGGTTTCATTACACATTGGAGAGAACACAAGCCCAAGTAAGGTATTTTTCCCTTTGGCTTGTAACTTGTGTGATGAAGGGATAGGTTTTGAGCATTGAAGTAACAGATTTTTTAATGTTTGGCCCAATTATAATTTGTCTTGGAAGAACACTTTTATTTGACAACAAATATATGTTTTCCATGTCCTAAATGATTGGTTTCCACCTTTCAAACATATCACTTTACAAAAACATCATTTCTCTTTGCAGTAAAAATTATAGGAGGTAGAGACGTTTATATGGTACAGAGGAAAATAGTCACTAAAAGGGGGCTTGCTGGCTACCAAGCTGCAGAGTACAATTGCCTGAACAAAAGACTTAGGTCTATTACAGCCATCTGCTGACCCATTATGAAGCAAGGCTTTTCCTAAAGTGTCCAGAAACCTCTTTTAGTTGCAATTTCTCTTTTCTTGGGGACTGAAAAAAAAAAGTTCAGAATCTGTTTGTTGTACTGTCTGTTTCTCTGAATTTCGTGACTCTGAAAGCCACACAGTAAGCAATGTGGCATAGGTGACAGACCTGCCAAAGCGTAAGGCTTTTGCTACTCTAGGTAAGAAAAGTAAACCCACAGTGAGAGCTGCCAGGGGCATCAGGCCTCCCTGTGGACAGCAGCTGACACACAGCAGTTCCCTCAGGACCAAGAGCCACTGCAGTAGCAGCACGCCTGTTTTCTCTCAGGGCTCTGGCATCAATATTTTTGCAACTCCTCTTTTTCTGTGTCTGGCCCCCAGCTGGCTCTGATCAATTACTTCTTATTTTGCCTGTGTGTAAAGCTGGCGCTGAAGTGGATCTGCACAATTCTGGCAGTATAATAGCAAAACAGGTCAACTTGGTTAAGATCTGGTCAGGCACAAGTCTCAGACAAGGGGGACATTCACTGTGTAATAAAGTTCATATGCAGGGTGATGAACTTCACTCAACTAAGCCACAGAGATAGTTTTTCCTTGGCAGCCTTCTCATGTCCGAGCTTCCAAATTAAAAGAGGTCATGGGCAGCTGTTAGGGTTAATGAGATCAACTATGAAGTAAGTGGGATTTTTTTGCTTGTCTCAGTATGTGACAGCAAAGAGCAATCCATAGGTCAGTTATGTGACTGAGTACAAGCCCAGGCTAAATAAATAGTGGAAGAAATTCCACAGGGAGATCGTCAGGAGGTAGATGGGGACTATCTCTTTTGTATTTAGATCTTACTCTAACCCAAAGCTTCCACTGCAATGTATGGAACCGAAGATAAATGAATTTGGGGGAAAAAAAATCGAGTCATACATTTTAGGCAACCAATTAAAAAAAAAAGATTACACATACTCAGACAAAATGTGATAACATATGGCCTGCCTGATTAGTATTTCATAAACCACTGTTGTATTTCATCATAAATGACACATAAAACGAAATGATGGTTTAATACTTTGTTCCTACTTACATGTTGTATGTAAGGTTCCTATCAAAAAAAGGAGAACAGTAATGTCTGGTTACTACCTCCATGACAAAAAGCAAGTTCATATGAAGTTCTAAATCAAGAAAACAAACTTTATCGGCAGCTGTTTGTATGAAGTAATATACTCCAAGAACATAGAACTCCTTATTAAGGATATTGCACAAGGTCTATACTATAGTATATATACTATATACTCTATATATATACACTATAGTGTCATATTGATCAAGAGAAATGTAAATGTATCTGAGAAAAGGAAGAAAAAAAGTTAAATGGATCAGTCATGAAAAATTTGAATATTATTTGGGTAAACAAAGCTCTTGTAAATTAATTCAGGTGAATGTTCTTGCCTTTACATATTACTGTAGCTTCATAGCTCAGTCTTTAGAGAACAGGCTAAGCTCTCTGGTGGTGACTTGCATTTGAAAACTAAACTAAACCATATGTTTAATGCAGAAGCTTCTTTTATACAAGTGAGATTTTCAACTTTTCACATGATACATTTGAATCACTAATTGCTAATTGCAGATTCCCTCACTGTTCTTTTTAGTGACATATTTGTACCAACCACTGAAAGATTATATCGAGAACATCAATTGGTGCATAAATATTTATGAATACTTAAGTGGAATAATCAAGTGTAATAAACTCTCCAGAGATACTGCTGGTATCTGAAGTGAATTTTAAGAATCATATAATGTGTACATATGTGCTGTGAAAAAGGTTAACGTTTGCCTTGCCAGAATCCCTCTGTTATTAGAGGAATTAATTTGCTTTAGAGATTTCCAAACAAACTTCTCACTTAAAACAGTTTTTTTTGGTGGAGAAGAGATCTCTAGGCTAGTAAGAATAATTTTATTCCCAGTTTACTTCTTGAGACACAGCAGTGCCAGCTAACTTGTGACTTAAAATTTTATTAGCACTGTAGTTTTTTTCCCTTCAGAAATACAGAGGTTCTTTAATTTCTTATGGCTTTATTAGCAGCAGAGGCTGAAAGGGAGCCCTGCTCAGTAAGAAAACCTAGCACAGCAGTAGGCACCCACAAGGCACCTTGTTCCACCCTGTATTGCTTTTCAAGTGAAGACTTAAAAAGTGCAACGTGGAGAGAGTTGTTCCCCATTCCTGCTTCCCTTCAGAAGGGCAAGATATTACTGCTGGATATCTAGAGGAATTTGCCATTGTTGTAACAAATTCTGTGAAGTTGCTCTGTTTCTCTCCCTGGACTGAAAAAGAAGTATTGATTATGAAGTTTTATATTAGGATGTCTCTGACAACTCACTGGCTGCTAGGAAGCATGATTACAGGTAGTATGTGCAATATAGAAAAACTGATTCTGCATAATGGTGACATTTATGGAGAGCTTCGTGGATAAATAAGTTTTGTACGTATTTTAGCAGAAGCTAAGAGGTGGAATGCAGATATAGCCAATCCTGCATATTCTCTCTTGCTGTCAGGATGCTTAGCCTCTGTAATTTACTATTTTAATACTCCAGCTGTTCCAAAATCTTTCTATTGTTACTTCCAGTCAACTTCGTCTCGACAGACAAAGCTGTAACATGTCTGCCTCACTGGAAAGAGAGCATTATCCAGGAATCCTCAGTTTAGGCTTTGTTATCAACATTCCTGGACCTCAGCTTGGTCCAAAGGTTTGGACTATAGCCCTTTATATTTCTTGTCTTAGTGGACTGATATGTTAGACTTTAAATCTAGAAGTATGATATTTAAGAAACAAAATTATTATGAATTCTTATAAAATTCTTATAAATAAAATTTTTAATGTAAATTATACAAGTGATTTCCTCCACCTTTTTGGTACAGCAACTGGAATTTTGATTCCAAAAACTAATCCTTTCACCACTTAATGCACAAAAACTTCCATGAATTAAATATAAAACTAGCAATTCATTCAAATTAATCCTGTATTACTTTTTATGAATTCTATTTCACTGTGGTTTCAAGGCTTTGAGCCTTGAACATTGTTTTTTTGATGTCACGTAACAAACCTGATGGCCCAAATATCCTGATTGAATTTTGGCAGTTCTAGGCTATGATCTTGCAATGAATTCAATGACGACAGAGATCATTACAAAAGTCAGGGATCAAGATTTTACACAAAGAAAAAGCTAAACAGATCAGGGTCAGTGGTGTGTAGGCACTGAAGTACTGATTCATGTGCTCATATCCTATTAACCGCTATTTAATGCTGAAGTGATTTGCTAAGTTTGTCCCTGGATGATTTGCATTTCAACTCATGCAAAATGAGAAGCACCACTGGATATTTCCAATAGTCTCACAAGAAACTGGCAAAATACTGTCATTCCAACTGAGGCAGATCACCAAATCAAATCAAACATAAATGACAGTTTGTTTTTTTTATAATATAATCCATTTTACACCACATCCCCTCTCTCTATTTCACGAAAGTAGTTATTATAGCTAAGGAAGGAAGGAGGAAACTGTGCTATTCCTATTCACTGAAGAAGAGAATTCAGCATCCAAAGCTTGGTCTTGCATATTTCATTACCATTAAACACACAGAGATAAATAAAAGAGCTCTGATGTTCCATTTTGATCTTAATTTCCAAAGGCATTTCATAAAGCTCTATAATGTATGTTCCCCCAGTGATAACTGATTCTCTTTAAATAACTTTCGGTATTAGTAGTGACATAATGGTCTTTTTTCCCATTAAAAATGTTTTCCTCAGTGATAAATAATCAGCTTCAATGTCAATTATTTTGACTCCATCTTGTGGAGAGATGAATAAGCAGTCACAACTAAATACTGTTGTAGAACAGGTTCATGTAGATGTCTAGCTTTATTCTGTTAGTATACATCCATAAACAATAACAAGAAATGTATTTTTTCCTACTCTTCTTATAGAAGGAATATCATTTAATATGTTGCTTTAAAAGAAAGGAGCAGAACTACTCACTACTAGGATTTTAAGCCTTCATTTAATTTCCTTTTTCTCTTGGGCCATAAAATAACTCACGAAATATGAGATATTTAGTATGACTAATTAATCCCCATCTGATGTTTTTTCTAATATTATTACCATATTAATTAGCTAATTACCCTAACATTGCCAATGGTAATAAAATGAAAGCAATACTGCAACCACTCCTGTTGAGTTGTAGTCTGGCAGACCTCATTGCATTTAAAGTATTTCTGAAACAGCATGCAGTTCTAGGGAGGGAAGAGGCACCCTGTCTCAAATCTATTTGTTTAACAAAAACAGAAAGTCTAATTACAAGGCAACTTCAAGGCAACATGCTTTTTACACTGATATCTGTAACCTGAGATATTGATATTGCCTTTCCCATCTATGAAAATAAAATAGGTACCAAGTGAGAACTTTTACTTATAAGACAAGGAGGAAGTAGTTCAAAAATTCAGTGTATTGCAATTCAATATATAGATAGGTAGATAGATAGATAACAGCCAAGTAATCAGACATTATTGTGATGGCATTGTTTAGAAGACTGAACAAACCAGGCCAGTTTTCCAACTTCACTGAATGAATTAGTGGTACATTTCTTGCTACCGTTGTACTTGCAAGTTATTAATCATGATCACTATATAGGCAAAACTGTTAGTCTTTTATACCTATGTTCTGGATTATCTGTGAATATACACTAATATAGAGCCAATGATCTATAGTTGCTAACACAGCCGTGCTTCTTGGTGATAGTAGTCACTGACTAAGTGATCAGGCTGGAGGGATCATTGATGAGGGGCCAAAACCAAAGTGATTTTCTCATCTCTGATTTTTCTGCACTTATGTCTGATGGTTTTATGCCATTTTCCTCTCATCAGAAGGGCAGTCTAATCTGTTCTAATCATGTTTATCTAGTTTCCTTTGTTTTGTCAATCATCCTTTTGTGTATCCAAGGAATCCTATTTGTACTCCTTTAGATTTACACCTTTTCTCTGTCTTGCACTTCTACATTAGTTAGATGCCCTTTACATGCCAACACACCCCTCTTTGCTTGCCACTTTGGTGGTCATACTGCTCAATACTTAGTAAAATGCTTATATATTTTGTCTAGCTATACCATGATACAAAACATGAGCAAACTGTTGTTAAACTGTATTAGTTTGCATATAATCATATTAAAGGCAAGTTAATATTATTTATATCCTTATCATCACACTATTAATTCATAAGTGCTTTAGTTACAAGGGTTAGGCAGTACAGTGCCAGCTCATGTTGATTGCAACTGAAAACGATTACTCTGACATTTTTCTATGCTAGATGTGCAAAGTATGTTTGGTTAACTCACCTCAGTGAATAATGAAAAAATGTTTATATATATTCAGGGGTTTATTCTGAAATATAAAATTATTTTATTTCACTATAGTGTTGGCAAAATAAAGAGGAAAGGAATAAAGTTTAGAAACATCACTTTGACTAATAAACAGCTCTTTAAAACTGCTTTCTTTTTGGTCTACATCCACAGGATTAGCATTAGACTTGGTTGCAGTTTTAAAGTTGTAGCAAAAGTAAAGAGCCTCTCTTATGAGTTCAATTTGTGATCTAATAATCTAATATCAGTCCATGAAAACAGTCTATTTGATGCACTCCCACAAAAAGGAGGGAATGTGTCAAAATGAGGCTTGTCCTGGCACCAGTTAATGGTTCCATGCAGTCTTCACTCAGTACTCTGTCCAAGCTGTTCCTTAGCTGTATAGGCTCAAATGGCTTATACAAACAAGTGCTCACCACAGTGTAGAAGGATCAAGACGGTAAAAAAATGTTCAGTGTTCATTTCCAATTTCATAGCTTTCCTTTGGAGCAGCCCGAATCTCAGGAGGACCCCCTGAAATGGGTGATACCACATTATCACCACAGAACACATGCACTCACATTAGTCATGCTACAATGACATTTAAACTGGGCTTGCTTATCTGAAGAAAAAGAAATCATAAATCCTATCTTAAGCTTTCCTAGAACTTTCTGCTTGTAGCTTTTTCCCTGCAAGTGCACCTTTATTATCTTTTTTCCTCAGGTGCTTGTTCCCACTGGCTGATAATCCTAGGACCTGATATACTGCCTCCACAAGCACATGGCAAAACTTCCTCTAAATCAAATGTTTTGTTTGGATTTCTGTTCCATTCTTGTGGATAGCTAAAGGAAAGTCTTTGACTAAAAAGTGTTATTTTCCTTCATTATGTTCTTCAAGACACCTTGAATGATACTCTTCTGCCCTAACAAATGCATTCAAAACACCACAGGAAAGCAGAAAGCAGTCTGTTCTCTGAGTTTTCTCTGGGATACCTTAGGTGAAAACATGGGGAATCTTGACTAATTGTTTGTGCAAAGCTACTTTATATTCTTGTCATAGTTGAATCTCATTCATTTATAGCATTGAGAATTATTTCTGAATACATCTAAGAACCAGAAATTAAGGGAAGTTAGTCTTATATCATAAGCTACGCAGACCACATTTTACAAGGGATTTAATGCTTTAATCAATGATGGTGTTTTGCAGTTTGAAAGTTGGTGTTAAAGTGCATTGCTTTTGGGTAGAAATGGTTTTTACAAATGTATTTATCAACTTATTTTGTCTATCTTAAAAATGAAAAAGCTATTACCCTGCTGATATGGGCATTTTCAGAGCAGTTGCTATTTCACTCATCAACAGTATAGTAGGTGCAAATTGACTCAAAGATGAAAAACAATACTTTAGCTAGCAGATATATTTCTCAAACTCACATCTATTGAATGTCGGCTCTGTGTTATGTTTATTTCAGTTAGAGGGATTTCTAAAATGTTTTTAAAGTTCTTCACCTTGTTAGATAACATTTGAAATTGAAGGAGATTTTCTTGTCTTCTTGTTTCTGAGCCATGTTTTTAATTGTTTGTTGTCAATGTTGTCAATGCAACTAATGTAGTTACATACCACCTGTTGGTTGATTACACTTCCTCAAATTTTCTGGTATCGTGAAGAATGCAAAAATATCTTTTGCAAATTGAGTGGAGGGGGGAAGTAGTTATTACTAGAGCTGTTCATCAGAATAGTGTTCACTGTCAAGTTAAAAGTTCACTTTTCCATCTACTTGAGGAAGGTCTGTGATTTACTCCCACGCCACATAGGAAGCCATTCTCTCCAAGCTCTTTTATACCAGAACTTTCAGAAGATATCTCACTGGGTTGGACAAGGGATCCATTTAGCTCAATATCAAATCTCCACCAGTGGCAAAAAAGTTATTGCTACTGTATGTATGTTCTGCATGTAGTTGTCACTACAGAGAGCATACAAGCTTGAAGGCTGTGCACAGCCTGTTCCCCCCAAACTTAACACTACCTTCACTTGTTGGACAAGAAATCGGAGGACACATCTGACTTTGCTTCTTACAATCTCTTCATGGGCCGGTTATCCATGAAGTTGTTCAAATGATTGCTGACCCTGCTGATGCTACCCACCTCCAAAATCTACTGTTGCAACAAGTTCCAGGAGATTACTCATTGTTAGATAAGACTTTTATGTTTTAAGCCACTCTTCTATTAGTTCTCATTGTCCTCTGGTTTTACGGTTAAATTTTCAATCTATAAATCAATTTATGATTCTGTAAACATTAATCGTCTCCCTATCAAGGAAAAAAATACAGGCTGGGAGAAGAATGGATCGAGAACAGCCCTGAGGAGAAAGATGTTGGGATGTTGAATAATGAGAAGCTCAACATGTACACTTGCAGCCCAGGAAGCCAACTGTGTCCTGCACTGCATCAAAGGAAATGTGGTCAGCAGGTAGACGAAGGTGGTTCTCCCTCTCTACTCTGCTCTTGTTAGACCCCACCTGGATTACTGCATCCAGTTCTGGAGAACCAACATAGGAAGGATGTGGACCAATTGGAGCAAGTCCATAGGAGATCCATGAAGATGATCAGAGAGCTGGAGCACCTTTCCTATGTAGACAGGCTAGGAAAGCTGGGGTTGTTAAGCCTGCAGAAGAGAAGAATACAGGGAGACCTTACAGCAGCTGAAGACAGACTTTTTACGAGAAGAGATGTAGTGATCTGACAATTGGGAACGACTTTTAACTGGAAGAGAGTAGATTTACCATGAGGGTGGTGAAGCACTGGCACAGGTGGCCCAGAGAAGCTGTGGAAGTGTTCAAGGCCAGGTTGGATGGGACTTGGAGAAACCTGGTCTAATGGAAGGTGTTCTTGCCCATTGGAGGCAGCTTGGAACTAGATGATCCTTTAGATCTCTTCCAACCCAAACCATTCTAGGATTCTATGATAATTTTATTTGTCCTCCCCTGAAACATCTCAAAACTCCTGTAACTATTCTTGGACCAGAGCTGTTAACACTACTCAAAAGATGTGCAAAACAAGTTTTATTTAGAAGCAAAAAACCCCCAAACTTCCTTTTGTTTTTTTCCCCTTCTTGAATACCCTTCCTGATTTTATCCTCCATTTTTTGGCTTTTTTTTTGGCTGCTGAGCATACTGAACTAATGATTTCAACAAACTCCTACTGACAGCTCCAAGTTCTTTTTCCTGAATTGCAGTTGCCAGCTCTGACTTCAGTCATACTTAGATATGACTTAGATACTTTCTCCTAGATGCATTACTTTTAATTTAATAAGCTTAAGTGAAGCTTACTTGCTACCGTTTCATTGAAATTCTATCTGATATCTCTCTGACAGACAGTGTATGTCAATTCCACATACATTTAATGAGAAATTTGACTTTTATTCTTCTTTTGGATTAGATTTTGATGGTTTGTTGTTTAAATTATGCAGCACATATATTTAAGATTTGTTTTTATTGCAGCAGTCACTAATAAACTCACTTTTACATGAACAAACCATACCTAGCTAATTGTAAGAAAAGGTACTTTACATACTTTTTCTGTAGATGTAGTATAAAAGTCCTGGTTCTTCAGAATATCAAAGCAGAAGTTTTGTTAAACTGTAGGCTTGTGATGCTCCTTTGTCTTAGGACTAACTGGAGTTGGAGAAGTTGGAGGAATGACAACATTTTTACTTGATGATAATGCTGTGTACAAGCCAGGCTCTGTACAAATTTCCCTCCTCAGTGGTTATAATCCCACTAAATCTTCAGAACACAAAAATGTTGCATGTAATTCAAGAATTTCTCATGACTATGAACTCTTCAGTCCTTTTCACACTAAACACAGAGACTCATTTGTATCTGTGATCCCCTTTTCTCTTGAACTATTAAAAATTTATCTAAAAAAAACACTCTCAAACTGACCACATATTGCAAGTCCACCAAAGTCAGGTTCTTCTATGTGCTTCAGTGTAAAAAAGGCACTCTAACAGACTGTCCAGTGACCAGTTCCTCTTTTGCTGGGGAGGATGTATTTTCAGGACCTGACAAGTCTTACTCACAAGACCATAAAATCCAGAAGGGCTCCAGATGAAAATTAATTTTGCAGGGATGTAAGATACTTGCAATGGGAAACTGGATAATCCGTGAATCTAATCTTAGCTACTCCAGGCATTTTACTTAGCTGCTCCTAAGGTTAGGAACCTAACCTGGCTGGGAATCATTGAACTCCAGGCAAATCTGTCTCCACAGCAAGTACCAGTGCTGCCTCTCAATATGAATAGTCATTCGTCCTGGAATTGTCTTTGGACCAGAGGAAAGAATATTTTTTTTTTCTGGTTTTTCTTTGCAGGACAGGTATGTTCTCAGATCCAGCAAATACTCATAGATTTCCATTATTATCAATAACAAGAGTTTGGTTGAGGCTTTGTAATGCAAAGTTCTGCTTCTGTACACGGCTGTAAATCCAGAATATCACACACAGTAAGCTCACTGAGAGCAGAATCCAACCCATACTTTCAATTTCCTGGTATTTTTTTCTAGTGGAGACGGTACAAAACCCTTCAGTATTAAATATGAACTTTCTATTTTTCTGAGTTTATGAATTAAAATCTCATTCAGCAGCTCTAGCTACCTGTAAATTATTATATGAATGAAGAAAATATTTCTAAATCCTTTGAATTCACTGAAAATAAATTCATTAAAGCTTAAAAGACAGGGGCATTGTATCTATGAGAGTAGATGAAATTTTGAAAGCTGAGCATAAAGCTCTCAGCAACATCATTCAATGGTCTTCAGAGAATCACAAGATCATAGAATACAAGGCTGGAAAGGAACTTCAAGGATGATCTGATTCAGCTGTTCTTGGCAAAAGCACAGTCTAGACAAGATGGCCCAGCACCCCATCCAGCCAAATCTTAGAAGTGTCCAACATTGGGTAAGCCTCTGTTTCCCTGGTGAGATTATTCCAATGGCTGATTGTTCTCACTATGAAAAATTGTCCTCTTGTGTCTAATCAAAATCTCCCCAGGTGTAACTTAAACCCGTTACCCCTCAACTTTTCCATGTGACTCCTTGTAAAAAGGGAGTCTCCATCTTCTTTGTAGTCACCCTTTAAATAGTGGCATGTAGTGATAAGGTCTGCCCTAAGCCTTCTTTTCTCAAGGCTGAACAAACCCAGTTGTCTCAGCCTTTCCTCACACGGCAGGCTTCCCAGTCCTTTGATCATCTTTGAGATCCTCCTCTGGACCCTTTCCAACCTGTCCACTTCTTTTTTTGCACAGCAGGGATCAAAACTGAACACATTATTCCAGATGTGGTCTGAAAAACACTGAGTGGAGCTGGATAATGACTTCTCTATCTCTGCTGGTGAAGCCCTTGTTGATGCAGCCCAGCATCCCATTGGAATGCTTTGCTGCAGCATCACACCATTCACTCATACTGAGCTTGCTGGCCACCAGGACCCCCAGATCCCCTTCTGAAGAATCATTCCCCAGCTGGATAGATCCCAGTCTGTGTTACTCTCCTGGATGATATTTTCCTAAGTGGACTTGTCCTTGCTGTACTTTGCCAGGTTCTTGTTGGCTCACTCTTCCAGACTATCCAGATCTTCCTGTAGGGTGGCTTTTCCTTCCAAAGTGTCCATTGGCAAACTTTAGAATAACCTTGGGTGGATCCCATGTGGCTCCATAGATTTGTGTGTGTCTACTTGGTGTAGCAGGTCACTGATCCTTTCCACTTGGATTTTGGGGTTTCCATTCTGCTCCCTGTCTCTGTCTTCCACCTTGGGAAACTGGATGCCCTGAGAACAACTGGCTTTGCTATTAAAGACCGAGGCAAAGAAGCCATTAAGTACTTCTGCCTTTTCTTCATCCTTTGGGACTATGTCTCCTCCTGCATTCAATAAAGTGTGGAGATTCTCCTTAGCCCTCCTTTTATTGCTGATG
The DNA here is from genome assembly GCA_013397565.1 of Ptilonorhynchus violaceus. Lineage (NCBI taxonomy): Eukaryota > Metazoa > Chordata > Aves > Passeriformes > Ptilonorhynchidae > Ptilonorhynchus > Ptilonorhynchus violaceus. The sequence continues at coordinate 227,306 of VZRJ01008562.1, read as the reverse complement.
TATTTGTAATAACAATTTTTGTTATCCTTAATGCCAGTAGCCGGATTAAGTTCTAGCTGTGTTTTGGCTCTTCTAGTTTTCTCCGTGCATAACCTCACAACATCCTTGTAGTCCTCCTGAATTGCTTGCCTCTTCTTCCAAAGCTCATAAACTCTCTTTTTTCCTTGAGATCAAGCCAAAGCTCTCTGCTCAGCCAGGCCAGTCATCCTACCCAGCAGCTCATCTTTGTCTTCTTTGTTAGGGTACACTTGATCCCATTTTGTTGATCTCTGATGAACATATTAAACTGTGTTGTGGTCAATATCAATCCCTGGGAGACCCCACTTGTGACAGATTGCCAGTTTGAAAAGGGGCATTTGCCACTCTCTGAGTGCAGCCATCCTGTTCCCCATCCACCACAGTGACCACTTGTCTAGACCACAATGCATCAGTTTCTCCAGTAGGAGGCTGTGAGAAGCTGTGTTGAAAGCCTTGACTTAATTGTACTGGATAAAAAAAGCTTTCCTAAAAGGAGATAATGGATCTGTTGTTGGTTTCAGAACAGTTCTTGGAGGCCGAGTGTCTTGAACTGTCACAAAATGTTGCATCCATCTTATCTATTAACAGCCTAGGGAAAACCATTTCAGAATGCAAAAAGTTTGAGACTGGAGTTCACTTCTCAGGGTTACAGCTTTTAATGGACTGACTGTCACTGATAAGAAAATGATGGAGGAGCACAATGTTCTTGCAATCTCATTAGCTGGATATATTGTGTGATGTTAAAGTTACCGACCTGCAGAATACTAACACGCACCGGCTGCAAAAGAGTGAAAGAGAAAGCAATTTAAAGTTAGACATGAAACTTTTACACTCTAGTTGTTTCTTTGAAATAACAGTTTGCAGGGGTTTTTTGTTTGGTTTTGTTTGCTTGTTTGTTTTGTATTCTGTGCTTACCTCTTCTAAAACACAGTTTAGTTGGTGTTAATATTAATATACTAAAAAAAGAGCCCTCAACAACAACCAATCGGCAAACCAACCAACCAAAAACCCAGCAACACAAGCAGAGAGTACTTCTTGGATGTGTTTTCTTGTTCCAAGGATTTTCTAAATTTTTTTCTCTTTTTTTTTCCCCTTATGCCAAATATTTCAGTGATGCCAACTTCTTTTTCAGAAAAGGATTTGAAAATATCCAATAAAGAACAATTGAGGTTCACTCCTTACAATTTGTTGACTGTCTAATGCAGTTATTAGAATGTAAACATGACATTTTTTACCTAGGGGGAAATCTAACCAAATGACCTTCAGCCATTTGTACATTTATATTAAGTCCACCAATAGTATTTTGAAATTGAATGTCACATGTATTGCTAAATATGATGTAAATATCCCTCCACATCTCCAGTCTAATCAATAATTTTCCTCTTAAGGTAAAACACTTTTGATGCAATAGAAGCTGCCATTCATAAGTCTTTCAGAGACAACTCTGCCTAAAATACATGGATTGAGAAAAAAGAAATGATAAAATAATTATGGCATTTCCTTCAAACCACTCAACCTGGAGTTGTATAAAATGGGCTAAACCATATATTTCTGGTCATAACACTTTGCAGTTATTAGCTAAGAACTGCCTGTGATAATCTTGTCTCCGCAGTAGCTTTAGTACAATTTTGTAACAGGTTTGTGTATGTTCTTAAGGACTTTGTTTCTATTGGATCCTGTTTCATGGATAAGCTAAATTTCCTCAAGAGCCTGGAATCATTTGATTCTGGCTGTTCCTTCTGTGCTGGTTTAAATGTGAACCAGTGGGGGAAACTAACCCCACACAAAATACCTCGAGAGATTTTAGGTCAGAATTATAATTTTAATAAAAAGGTTAAAATAAATGCAGGAATACAGAAACACCAGACTGAACAACCGACAGAGTCACGGTACAACCTGACACCCCGTTGACCAGGGTGGTAGCTGTGTAGTCCAGTTAGGCACTGGTCCTGTAGAAGGTCTGGTCTGCTGAGTATCCAGTGATGGTGGTCCCATCCTCTGGTTGCCCAGTGGTGAAGGGTCCAGTCATGGTGGTCCAGAGTTCTCTGGGTATCCACTCATCTGGTAGTCCAGTCCTGGTAGTCCAGTCCTGGTAGTCCAGTGATCTCTCCCATCCCAAAACCTACTTGTATGTGATGTTTCCTGGCTGGTACCTCCCCCAGGGGCGGGGATTTCCACAATGGAAAGGGATGTTCCCGATGTTCTGTTGGTTGGTGTGTATCTAGTTCGGTAATGAGCTCTCATGAGCCAAGTCTTCAGGGAGCAAACGGTTTCTGGCATTCTATTGGTTGCTGTTTATCTGGTTTGGTAATGGGCCATTAACTGAGATGATCCATTCAGGATGGTTCTGAAGTTCTATTCATCCATGCTTATCCAGTTCGGTAAAGGGCCATTAATGGAGATAATCTACGCAGGACGGGTGGTGCTTGCTGTCGGCCAGAATGGTTATCTCAGTTTAGATAAGGAGTACCACCCCACCTCACATGAGCACAGGGAGTCTCTGATAGCAAACGACCCAGTTTATCAAGGAAATATGTGGGTGGTGATAGAATACATCCTTTTATGGTTAACCCAGGACACTTCCCCTAAGAGATGTTGACATCTCCATCATACATGTACCTTTAATGAAAAATGCATGTGTGCTAGAGATACTGTTCCAGCTACTTCCTGGTGCTTTCCCAGCAGCAAGAGTTAATACACTTTCACTCTCCATGTAGTTCAGGAATGACCCATGGGAACACGCTAGAATTAGGGGATAACACTTAGGTTAGAAGCAGGTAGGAAATTTTGTATTCTTTGCTGGTAGGTGAGAACTCCTAGTCACAAAGGTATATAAAACCTGTCTTGCCACAGAAGGAAAGAAACATACATCTAAAACTGCTTCACTTGAGAAATCAGGGTAATCTGTACATCCAGCTCTCAGTGGGGCTCCTAGCATGGTCAAGTTCTGTTGTTAACCAAAGGATTTTAAAGGCCTACCCCAGCAATCAGCAGGTGATTACTCAAAAGTTTTTAAGGATGTGGTGGCAATTATCTTTTAAAAGTGTTGTAGTTCATTGTCTCTGTGGTCAGCTCAAGTATCTGTAAATACTAGTTTTATTTTCCATATGTAACAGCATGAATTTCACCCATGCCTGCTAATCTGCATGTCACTGAACTGTAAAGATGTAAACTTTTCTGTAACACAGATGATTTTGATAGAGAAATAGAAGAATGCTGCATTCAAATTAGTGAAATCAAGCATGAGAGTACACAAGAATGTATCAGAACCCACAAATATTTCACAGAATCATAGAATATTTTGAGTTCTCTACACAAACAAAATAAAATGAGAGGTCTCTTAGTTACATAAGTGTCACAGAAATTACCCAATTGTCCTGGAGTGACTTTATGATGCTATATATCCCAATCGCCTGCTTAATGAAAAATATTAACTCTGTGTCTTGAAGCTGACTCGAGAAGCCAGGCACTTGTTTTGGTTGTCTCCGAAGGATATTTACATTCTTTACTTTTATCAGCTAGCTTTGTTGTGGTTCTCAGGAGAAACTCTGCTTCAGAGGAGAGAACTCTCTCTGGCCGCTTTCTGTGTGACAGAAGCTGAAGGGGACACT